>JAARMF010000157.1:109395-139069 GCA_022844705.1 Toxascaris leonina | reverse complement strand
GACAGGCTGCGTATAGTGTTCCGTTTTGCGTTAAATTTTGTCTACAAATAAGATCACCCATCTTATTTGTAGACAAAATTTGTGTTTGCTTCGACATCACTATGCGCCTTGAAAGGTGGAATTACTCCACCATAAGAAAAATAAAAAGAACATTAGTCTGATGCTCATCAATTTATATTGCTAAGGGACAGAAACGTCAACAAGTGAAAATTATTTCTTGATGTTCTTGACAGAAAATCCATATAACTGAAATCCAACGAATGGGTCAACACGATGTCTGCTTTCGCACCGTTGAAATTAAGCAACCGATTTTACTAAATTATCTGAAAATCATAGATATGCATAGAAATGCCACAGATCTCAGCTAACTTGACCTTCCGTAAAGCTCCCTAAAGCAGAGACGTTTTTCCTCACGTAAACAGTGCAAAATATAAAACCAACCGATGTAAAATTCATGCAAATTCTTTCCATGTTCAAACTTTGTTCAAAATGATAAGGTCGTATGGAAAGTTGAGTATAGAAAGTCAACTTATGTCCCACAAAGCATTAGCCAAATCTTATGGCTCTATTTAATTGCTCCGAAGTTGAAACTACTCGGCAGATACGTATATATGTACGCACAGAAAAGACATGGCTCTAATGTATAGTTGGAAAATAAACTTCAATGAGTACACAAAAAAATTCATCGCATTTCTTCTCATTTCATTCCACATTCGAACAGAGAGTATTAGCTATTAAAAAATATTACTGAAAATTGATGCGCACGCTCGCATAGACACACAAATATGTGAAGGCAAGTACACATCCACACACCGGACATAGATGCTTAAATCTGCACAAATCAACGTATACAGCCAACTAGACGAGTGCAATTCGACTAAAATACGATGTGTGCGCATGAGAGGACATCAGTGCATTAGGTCCAAACATTCAGCTATATTTACAAGCTACCTGAGCGATTGACCATAATGAGTGACCATTTAAACAACTTTCAGAACTGTACCGTACCACCCAAGAAAGCATCAAACACAACGAGCGAAAATTGCATGTGTAAAAGATGAAGAATGGAAACTCTCTGCAGAATAGTCAATTGGATGTGTACAATATGCATTCATTACGACGTCGTTCATAAAAGAACCGACTACATTAAAATAAGAAATGCACTGAAGCAATGCATCTAAAAATTTTGCCTTGGCTGCATATCAAAACTTGCAGACGAAATCTCGAAACACTTTTTAATTGGATTGGTTTTTTAAAAAAAATTGGAACGCAACGATACGATGAACGAAAAAATTGATCAACTCGCTCGAATGATTGCAAAAATATAAAATTTTATTGTATGTACTAAATTATAAGTTGCACTTTTATTCATGGAACAGATATTATAAATAAAATCGTATGCACATATACAACGCTTTGCAGTTATTAATGAAGAAAAAAAAATTGCAGTTAGAGTGTACGGGGCAATGGCCCAAGAGTAAAGCACCAGAAACGAGACAATTTATGTGCAAAACGATTTCCACCTAGAACGTCCGCATTTTTATACTTGACTTCGCGTGGTACTAATCACGACTTTCTCACGGTCATTGAGATCAAGCTGTTGGAAAGAAATAAAAGACAGCAGTAGCAAATATAAGGAAGTGGAAGAAAGAGATGTGCTCGCAACTTTAGTGCTTCCTCAAACAGCGACAGCGTTTGCGTGCAAAGCGTCACACATCGCTTCTGTTGCTGTGCCATGGTTACGGAGCTCTGAAATCACACACGCAACGTTTACCACATCTCATCACGTTTTATCAGTTCGCTTAACAATCAACACCTAACAACGTATCAGCGCACCTTAATTACTTTCACACTGTGAACTTATATCGTTGCAGTCAGCTGCGCGACTCGGCTTCATCTTCTATGAAGCAAACAATGGATATGTTTCAGTGTCACTTCGGAACAAATTTGCAGTAAATTGCAGAGATTGCAGGAGAAAAAGATGAGTCCATTTCAGTAACACATAGATCACCAATCTCAAACGTTGAGCACAGCAAAGCCTCACATATGCTCAATGGACTGGTTGATGAACGATCTATACGAACCCTTATAGCAAGCTGTCTGAAACTTCATAAGTCTATAAAACAAGTGTCCACGTGGTGGCGCAAACAGCCTGCGATAGCAACCCTCTGAACAATGAACAGCGCGAATGCTTCAAGATCACGGATCTTTTGGACAGTAATCTAACTGTCCCACACCACTTTCCCTTCCCACCACCTACCTCCATCTTCTCCACTTGACGGAAGCTTTCGGTAGATTTCCGGTGCAACAGTTACTTCAAGTTGCTTCACAATTACCAAACGACAAGGCCGTTGTAGAAATTCATCAACGAGGATTTTCAAGCACATTAGGCAGACAATAACGCCTCTGAAAAGCAAAAACATGATTTCCACCTCAATGTGACCCCTGCAGAGTATGAATGGATACACGGGTTTGCCAACATGTAGTGCGCAGGAAAATGTAGCCATCCCATCTTTCAAATGTTAAAGCAGTAACGCTCAGCATGCAGAAATAGATGGGGACTCTTCGTGAATCTCAAACACGCTTGCAATGTTCAAGAAGAACAGGAATGCTACAAAGATCGCTAAGCCAACAACTTTGCTTCTGCAAGGCGAAGACCGCATCTGTGGAAGACAGTGGTGATGATGAAGGACCATAAGAAAGCCTCACCCATTCTGCAGCTCCGTTATTTTATCAGCATTAACTGTCTAATTTTCACTTTAAAAGAAGGTAAAAATTGCCCTGTTTGATTATTGCGCAGACCATACATGGAGGAAATGTCACTTGTACTTGGTAGTATTAGTGACCTGATCTGAGGGCAATCTATCTATATTTCCAGTCGCTGCTTCTCACTTCATGAACAAAATCATCTTGCTGATATTGAATTTTGTAGTGACAACTGAATAAAATGGTTCCTACAACTGTGGCGATTGTACCAGGTAGGCTGCCAACAGTTGTAAAAAGTTAGGAGGTTGCAACTTTCCCCGCGCCAGCATTCTTTGGACCAAGAGGGAGCACTGGACTCTGTGTCCGACACATGTCTGCACAGATTGCAAACTGGACATTGTCAGAATAAGTGCTCGTGGAATTATCGCATGAAGTCAAAGACATCAGTCTGATTGCGATGTTCAGAAGAGCACAGTGGCCATCAACCTTTCGAATGATGATTGCACGTTCTTCAACGGCGAACAAGTGCTCTCCTAGCATGGCCTTGCCTTTTAATGTAGCGAATAGATGGAACAGCAGAGTGTTTTCACAAAAAAAAGCCTTCCTGCAAGGACTATGCAGCTCCCACTAAGAGTATCGACCTGCAGCGATCTCAGAGCAACTAATTTCACGCGCTGACAGTGCATGCTTGGATGCTGAGGAGGTGGGACTCTCAAATAAGCTGACAGAAGCCGTAGAAGAATACTAAGCAACATGGACACACATCGCAAAAGAGCTTAATTCGATCGCTCGCGACAGAAATGCGAGGATGCAGGCAGCACTCAGTAGGATGCTTAGGATACGGCATTAGAAACGAGCTGGGTGGCTAGTCTTTGATAATGGTTGGACAATTCTCTCAAAGTGATCAGCACAGCTTTCAAGAAAATAAAGGCAGGAAGCGGATGTGGAAGAATCCGATCCGTACGATTTGAAAAGAAATTAATTTCGTTTTAGACAACAAGGAGGTGTTACTGAAGGATGTTGATGCCTTCGGTTATTTCAGAACTGCCAGCAACCAACACCTAGTAAGCATCGTCTTACACTTTAAGAATCCCCCCTTGTAGGCCAAAAAGTAAACCGCTCTGATAAGAAAAAGAATGAACAAGATGCTTCATAAGGAAGCTTTGAAGGATTAATTAGGTGAAATTTAGGAAGTAACATCTCATGGAGTTACCATGCAAAATTCAACATGGCAGTTGTCTATAGAGAAAAAATTTGAGGTCCAATATGTCGATAAAAACAACCAATCATGTGAACTGAGTAAGGTTAGTAGAGACAGACAGACATCATCATGTCCAATCGAGCACACTGAATAGTGTAAGACTGATTCAAAGAAGGCGAAATGTCCCGAAAGGAGAAATATGCAAATTGTACAGGAGTTCGCTCATATGGGGAAAGCGGAAAGGAGTGAGAAGGGAAACTGTTGATGGGAAATGGCAAATGAGGGAATTAATGAATGATGATGGAGAGCTTGTAAACAGAACAGAGAAATCAATGAAACAATGAGCGCTTTTTCAAGGAAATTATGCGAAGCTCGATAGACGTAGTGTTTAACTGAAAGCGAAGTAATCAAGATTTTTCACGGATCTTGCAGGATGAAGTATGCCATGCAAAAACACATATAAAATTCCAAACTCAGCCAGGATTGAACGACATCACCTCTGAGGCATTTAAGGCGCCATGTGACCATCCTCTATCCCCCTCCACTTTCCTCTCAAAAAACGTCATCAGCAAGTTGACAACATCAGTGAACTTCATAGGATTGGAAAATAAAATGAAAGGGAAATGAAAATCCAAGGGAAATGAAGAACGATCATCCGATATCACTGTTTTCTGTGGTTTACAAGAGTTTAACAGAAGTGCGCAACTACAGAATTTGAGCAATGAAAGGTGCACCGCAGGACAGCGAGCAACCGAGCTTCCGCCAGAAGTATTCTGCTCCTTGTCACGTAAATTGAGGAACATAGATTAATGAGAAGGCCTAGGAGCACAACTTTAAAATAATTCTAGTATTCATCAACTCTGAGAAGATATGTCACTCAGTCGAAACGAATATTCTACGTAATTCATTACAAATGGCTTCCGCCTACTAGTCGCTCACCGACCTTATGTCACTCTAAATCGTCCGTAAATAAATTGACAGGAACCATATTCTTTGCCATACAGCCGACAGTACGAACAAGTGTATCCCACGACAGCGCTTAGGTCGCTCCCTGCGTTTTGCAAGCAGTGTTAGATCAGCTAAAATGGCAAAAAAAGGACACAATGATGGAAAATAACCTTCCGATCCTTGCTTTATGTGTGACGCCGTAAAACTTTCAAACAACTAAAACCAAATAAAGATAGTGTTGAAGAAAGTTCAGTTTTCAAGCAAGTGTGGTAGAAATCGAAGAATTCGTTCACCTCAACAAGCTCACTGCAATGAAGAGGGAGACGATGTGGAAACTTAGAAGAGCACTACGACAAGAGAGGAATGTCATCCTCCAGTATAAAAACTTTTTAAAGCATGCAAAATTAGCAGTGAAAGTGAAAAGGTGCCTATTCGATTTGTGTATTCGGCCAATAATCTTGTAAGGGCCATTGCCATCAGCTCTAACGAATAAGGCAAAAATGATGACGGCGGATGCTTGAAGAAGATCGGAAAAAGTAGCAAGAATAATTCCAGGAAATAACAAAACGAAGGAATGGTTCTGGGAGGTGAGCAAAGTGAACGATTTTGTGCAATGCACAAGAAAGAAGAAATTCTGCTAGGTCAAGAAGATAGAATTGATGAATGGTGAAAATTTGGCCACAGGATGTAAGGAATTGTAGCCAAAATTTGGGAACGTCAAGGGGGCAGTAGAAGATGAGTCTGCGTGATCGAGTTTGTGTTATCGCCAAGAACATTTGAATGCGAGCAGTGACAAGCACAGATAGCTTTAGTAATTCCGAAAATGCTTTTTCTCAGAAATGAGCCATGTAAGCTAACGAAACAAATGAATAAATGTAAGACGAATGAATAAATTAGTAAGCAGCTAAATAAATGCTCCACAAAGAATTTTTTATACGAGTTAGTTGTGTACCTCGGGACGAAATTGCGGCTATTTGTTTATGCCGCTCAGATGATTCATAGCAAAAGCCACACGGGTATCACTACGAAGTTTCTTCAGAGATCACTTTGAAATAAACATGCTATCAGTTTACTTTCAAATGAAGTAAACTGTGAGTTGCCAGCCTGAGATGTACACTCACGCATCTGAAGACTATTTCAATCCATATATCATATCTCGCAGCCGTCACCTTAAACTGATTACATTGTATAATTGCTTACATTATATAACGTAGGGGTTGAGCATATTGCACACTCCAGCACCCTGGAGGTCTCACTTAACTGCCTATGGAATCTTAAGCCCGCCGCTCAGTCTACCAAAGTTCCAAACTGCTGCCTTTTAGTTGAAGTTTTTGAGCTGAGTGAATTCTTTTTCAAACAAAGAACGTACTACAAAATGCTTATGTCTTGCTATCTCTCTTTTTGTATGATGTTTCAACTCAATAGCCACTATACAAAATAGTATGAAACTTACTGATCATGTGTCTTGCCAACCCCAAAGGCTTCGTTTCCAAAAAATCTCCTATTCAGCCACCCTGCTCTTCCCATTAGTTGGGATGGAGTTGGTGCTCCCCCTCCTCCCCTTCCCCTGCCCCAGTCATATTTACATCCATTCTCCATCATTCTCTGCCACATACCCGATTCCTCCTCTGCGTATGAGAGATTTTACTTCACTTCCAAAGGAATCCTGCTCCGTTCATCGCTTGCTCACAAGCACTTCAAGTTCTCTTATTTTCTGATGGACTTGAATTTTTTCCAAAGAAAAAATTACTGACGTATAATCGATCGGGAGCATCACAAATAAATTTCGCTGAAGCTACTACAAATATATTGGAACGACAAAATGGAAAAAAATTACAAAAAAGTTCGCGAAAAATGAGCACAAAAATTTCACATCAACATATTTTTATATTTCTATATTCGTCGATCATTACAAACGAATGCAATGACTGTTGACTTGTTCACAAAGAAAGTCCTTTAAAGCACTCCGATCCCTCTCAAGCTTACAGCGCTAGTAGAGAGACGTGAAAAAAAATTATCATGACGATATTGAAACTGATATGAACTTTCATATCTCGCAAGCGTGGTCTCCTGCGAGATTCAAAAGTTCATCTTTTGATATGAGGCAGTAAATCAAGAGTAGAAAGCGTTATAACGGAGCTACTAATACAGTTTGGGAAAACCTCAGACACTAGCAATACGTCATAAGCATCTATCCTCTGTATGCGAGGTCATAAAAAAATAAAAGTTGACCCTTTATTACCAAACGAGAGGGTTGAAACGCTTATTGAAGGCTTCAGGTTAGTTCTGCAAAAATTTGAAGTTACAGATGGCACATGATGCAATGTGGCTCTAGCTGTCTTGTTTGATATGATAAGTCGTGAAGCAAGCTCAGAATCGATGCAAGGTGAAGCACGCCCGCATTGCACGGAATTGACGTGCTCACACCAACACACATACATAAACATTATTGGATTCAGTGAGTCTAAGAGGTTCATCTATATGACCGGAGGAAAACGCATTTCTGTTGGCTATCCTCTCAAGAATGGCTTCACCTGCTAACTTCGAAGCACACCGATCAACTGCACTAGTGGCTTCCATTCGGCTCCATTCGCGACTATCGAAACAACAAATGTGATGGCATGGCTTTGAGGCGCACCCGTACTTACACTAGTGTCAGCGCATTGCTAGTATATTGCAAACTTAGCCCATCCTCCTTTCAGCGTAGTACAGACCTCTTTTTCACATTTCTTTCTACTGGATTTGAAAACAGTTACACGCCATTTAGCACGGTTATATCATAACACGGCCAAAGAAGATATGAAGCTCACTGGTAATAGTTTCTGCGTATTTGTCCGTGAGGACACACTTGAGCAAAGACCTTGATGTGACCATTTGATTTTCACAGTTAAGCGGTTCATAATGAAAACAAGTAGGGCTAGATCGCAGGCACAGCAACGCAGTGAGTGCTTTTTGTAAAGCAACCGATCGAGCACCAATCATACAAGGGCTGTGAACGCGATCTCTTAAACACAACATGGTTCGTGTGAGAGTCGACTCCATAAATTTCGTCCGAATCGATTCCATTATTCGTCAAAGCCTTCGTTGTCTTTGCTGAACGCAATACGCACAGAAACGGAACCAGTGCTTAAAGGTTTCTAGAGTTCATGGAACGTAGAGCTCCTGATTCCAGACAGCACAGGAAANCTGTGAACGCGATCTCTTAAACACAACATGGTTCGTGTGAGAGTCGACTCCATAAATTTCGTCCGAATCGATTCCATTATTCGTCAAAGCCTTCGTTGTCTTTGCTGAACGCAATACGCACAGAAACGGAACCAGTGCTTAAAGGTTTCTAGAGTTCATGGAACGTAGAGCTCCTGATTCCAGACAGCACAGGAAAGCAGAAAATTTTAGAAAAAAAAAAGAAGGAAAAAACTGTATCAAATCGTGTGTCGCTAGCGAGAATGAGATACACATAAAAACAGGAAAGAAGCTCAACGAACCGTGTTTTAGTTGCGATGATACAACCACATCAAGCCGTTTCTTAAAACAGCCTGCAGTTTAGGCCATAAAAGCTTACGAAGAAGCTCACCCCGAACGCTGGTTATTCTTATACCGCTTTTACAACAGAGCTCCGTTAATCCAGTCCCCTTATCAGTCAGGAACTCAAGAAAAGCATGTACCTGTAGGTGTTGCTTCAAGCTGAAATTGAAGTTGTAACAGGTCAGGGTTGAGTCGCATAACTTTTAATGTTTCAAGCTGAAAGGTATGCAAATTATCATAATATATGAGGCGATTTCATGATTTAAATCAATCTTCACATTAATATTCTCTAGAGGGCTTCTATAGATTTCATCTTTTGAACGTCGAAGATACCACAAACAACCGAATCGCCGACCAGCATTAGAAGTAAAAGAGGCTGAGTCGGTGTTTCAAGACTCTAAAAGCAGAGCATAAAACCATTACTTGCATTATTGCCCTACAAGCGATGTGTCCGCAATAATTGGCAAACAGAACTGTAGAATCTCCCATTATGAAGCAATACCCACCAAATTTACACTTTCAAAATGTCGAGCACCATTTACTGAAAAGCTGTAATGGCGTATCGTCATTACCCATTACAGATAAGTATTAGCAGCGAAAAGGAAGAATAGTTCCAGCCGAACAGCTCAAAGAAATAGGCTATCAAGATTCTCTCAGATGTTTCTATATTTTGAAACGGAAGTAACATTTTGCAATCACTCGCCTACGAATAGCGATATGAACAATGAACTATCGATGATCTGTTATCAATATTAAATTTGGATATAACCACTCCCAATTGCCCTCTTAACTTCAAATTTACAGTTGATGGATTGCAATTCTTGATAGAAAACCAGTATCAAAAATAAAACTCAATAGAGAAATAAGCAAATTGTCATTTCGGTTGGGACAACAATCAAATTCATTCGATTATTATCTCAACTGAAGTTTTGTAAAAGAAGTCGTGCGACATTCTAAGAACTGTCTGCTCAAGACGAAACGTACATTACTGCCCGCTGCAATTATCGGCGTTGAAGGATAGAACGCTAACGTTAGACGCTGCCAAGCTTCAAACTTGCAAAAGAGCAATAAGTTTTAGATGTTATGGGAGTGAAATTTTCTAAATACGAAGTTCATTTCATATTGCTGATTTATGAAAAAAGCATCAGAGCGAAGTCGATGAATCACCAATTCCCACAAAGCATCAAGCACCTCGAGTATCTACACTTTTGCGGTAAAAAAAAACACTTTCGTATTCATAAGAAGTGCCCAAATTTCCATTTGGAGGAACATTTAACAACCATTATTCTATTCTTGAAGAGCGAAGATCATATCTGATGATGGGAAAATAAAATGAAGATTTGAGAGCAAAATATTATTATTTAGCATTCATGCCTCAAACGCGATAGCATCCGTACCCTGAGCCGATGCAACAAGAAGCGCTTAGTGGTGGAATTCAACATAGTAACGAGCATTACCTCACATAGTATCATTTGGAGCCGTTTCAGTGGAACTAACCAAATGGCAAGAGGTGCTTTGCTTGGGGTGGAAGCATCGAACCGAACTTGCTACTGCCAAGCTCGAGAATGCTACCCAAAATGTGGCATCGACTTGCGACTATCATATCAACATGCCACAATCTCGGTGAAAATTTCTGATGTGTGACTAAGACTGCACAAACTTCATGATCGGTAATAGGCATGGAACGATGTTCAGAGTTTATCGTACAACCTATAACCAGTTGCTGTGGAAGTTTGAGATTATCATGAAAGCCATTCGATGTATTTTGCCCCACTCTGGTCAACATTTGAACGGTGACATGACAACAGACATTAGTTCGCACAACCAAAGGTCAGTTATTTTCAACCGTGACGAATGACCACTTATACCCATAAATTGCTATGAGCTGGTTTCAGATAACAAGAGGACCTTTGACATTAACGAAAGCTGAGGGTGCATGGCACACACGAAACGAACGAGTATCAGCCATGATACCTGAAGAAAATGTGTTAGCAAGCGATGGAATTCAGTTCATCGAAAGTGGATCAAGCACCCACAAAAATGTTCTCACACCGTTCCACCTGAGTTCTAAAGAAAAACGCAATGTTAGAAAATGACTAAATGACTGCATTTAGAGCGTTTTTATTCTGCTTTGAATCACATAGCTTAACAAACGAATTTGAGCAACAATATATCCAGGAACAAAAAGAATGACATAAGTCGAACAATTATCAGAAGTGACCATCTTTATTTCTAAATTCTATAGAAATCATTTCATAGCACAGTTGCTTTGCCAAGATCGTACAAAACACTCATTTAAGTCTTCCTAGATCTTTTACGAAACGCAAAACACGCTGAACTTAGTAGACCCACTGTTTCCCACATAACTGCGGACCGAAAATCCGACAGATCTACTTGTTAAGACCATAAATATATGGATATTTCGGGATGTCATAGATCACGAATGCGATCAATGAGGATAGAAAAGTGATGAAAAATGATGCAGCGCTAGCAAATTTTTGATAAACTCAGGTGGGTCTCAACTTCATTCCATATCTTATCGGTTAAATCGCAAACTGGCCGCTCCTAGAAACGCCTAGGGAGCCTTATTGCAACAGCAGTCCGTCGGATGATTTTAAATGAGAAGAGAAAAAACTGGAAATAAAGACTCATCTAAGAATTGAAATGAACTTTTTGCGAATATGCAAACTTTCATATTCATTCGAAATCGTTGCTGCTGTTCATTCTGCACCAAAAAGTTGTTCATGCATATATTCATAATCCTACGACTCTTTCGCATAGCATTTCCAGGAAAACGATCCGAATAAAGCCCGTCAAGCTGAAGTAACTTCCTCAGGGCCTTACCTCTTGAGTTATCATACTAACAACTTTTGACCAGGCTGGACTGGATCGACAAACCATGATTGACAAACACAACAGTATGCGTCTAAGAACATGATATTTAAAGAAGCGTTGAACTGAACAAGTTAGCAGCACAAGGACCATATCACGCTCATCCGAATTGTGAAGAGATTGTCATTTAGTGACCGATCAATTCGAAGTGTTATTCAGCTAGCGCTATTAAGATGCAAGAATTGACCACCGTCTAGAGCTGACCATGTCAGTTCTACTTTCAAAACAGAAAAAAGTGGGCTTGTCAAATGAGACGCTCAGAGGATCGCTTCTCAAGGCAACTACACAGAACTGAAAGCGTACTATGCATGACGATGCAATATAGTAACCAAAGATTATCTCAAGCAGTTTCGCCAATTTCGTGTCATCTGAATAGTAACTGGTTGCATTAATATGCACCTTCAGCAGCACTCAAGCACATTAAAATACACATTAAAATCTGTTCGTCATTACACTTATTAATTAAATGAACTATAAAATGATACATGATACAAAACATTTTCATGGCTAAAGCGAAGAATAAAATTTATTCAACTAGATGACATCGACAGAGATAGACCCACCATAACCGAACCCCTCAGTAACACAACGAAACCGAGCGAATATTGACTCGGCAGATTCTTTCAATATATGCAAATTCGATTCTGCTTTCACCCTTGCTCAAATTGTCATATGAAATCCAAGAGCACGATGATCTACCGATCATGAAGAGGATGCTTTATCTTCTTTAGTAACACTTCATTAAAACCCTCACCCAAGAAAGCCTATGAAACCTTCATTGAAAAGATCTGCAATACTTTCAGAGGCAGGGAATCTGCAAAATGTTCTCCTCAGGTGCCTCTCTCACGCTCATCCTTTAACAACGAAAATCCATTTGCTGTTTCTGAGCGCACGTGGCACTCTACTGAGAATGTCCCCGAATGCAAATCTTTAATATTGCTACCGTCAAAGGCTCCCCAAAATGAGAGCACAAACAACTGCTGCTAGCATGACGCTGACGATATACTATCAGAATCACTGCGCTGGCAGTCGAGAGTCTGAACGCTGCTGTGTTGTGAACCGGTTTCGAAGCTGATCCTACCATTCGGCCTGACGTCAGCTGTTGATGGCTCATCAAAATCAACGTTTGAGAGGTTCCTGTTGAGGTAAAGTTCAGAATGTGTTGATCTCGGTGTCGAGCGACCAGAAGTTCCGAAATCGAACATCAGTGACAATGCTGGCGTTCGTGGGCGACATATGTTGACTACTGAGACAGCATCCTCACTGTTCGGAGTAACAACGATTTCGGGAATATATGAGTTCGAGCTGAAGAAATGGAGGATTCATAGCTGCACGCAAATGTACATTTCTGAAGCGAGCATCACAAGTAGTATAATGGAGGCATGAGGTAAATCCATACAGTCAGAGGAAGCGGCTCAGGTAACGTGGTTAGAGCAATTTAACGCAACTCATCGGAAGTTCCCATTTCAGTGTTGCAAAAATTTTGATCATAGGGAAGAACCTTCATAACGCACAATACGCTGAAGTAAATCAATGTGAATGGCTAGATGAGGCAATTTTCAGCATTACCGTACCTCATCAACGCAAATATTTAACGACGTACCGCGAAGTGCTGCTCTTGGAAACGATCAACTGAGGACTGATGTGCCAATAGCCGTGTGTCCCATTGCGATTAGTCTTTGTCAGCCATGAAGCTACTTTACGCTTTGTCTTCAACAAGCGTCGCTTCTGCCGCCTCTCGAAATCCAGTTCCTCACGAAAGCGCATCGCATCCAGGAGGCTTTCCATCTGAACGTTACAAAAGGCCATAAAAACCATAGCTGCCGTATCTCTCTAATCAACAATCACAGGTCACCGAATTGTTCCATATACCAGTAAAGTTCCAAGAATGGTTAGCCTTCTTTCTGATACCGATATCTTTCAGATATGATGAGTCTGATGTCTTCAAAAATCTCGATATCAGGCACAAAGATCTGTTGAAAAGCAATTTTTCTGGCGTGACCGCTTACTTCTTGAGCGCTTCGCAGCTTTTAACAAATCTGTCGAGGATTTTCACAAATAGTGCTTTAAGATTGTAAAAAACCGAGGAAAGCGCCTCATATGCTCCACTAACAAAAAATCATTCTTAGGTATATGAATGGGAAACACAGCATTCGAACAGATAATTGTGCTTTAAAAAATGAAAATAGTTCGATCATCAATACTGACGTGGAAAAATGAGAAATGTTTGCAAATTACTTTTCTAAAGTATTCATCATTGATGATAATGAGGCATCTCTCTTTCATCTGAGATGAGATTAAAAAATTATATTTGGTTTCCGTTCGCTGTGATGTGGTCAGAGCAGCTATTAGAAAGCTCAGCGATAAGATCTCCCTGACCAAGAGCTCCGCGCCTTCGTAAATTGTAAAGCGAGCCTCTGAGAATTACTCACTTCTGTTACTCACTTTGTCATATATTCAAACATAGCTTAATTATTGCTTCCTTACCATCAGAATGGAAGAAGGTAATTGTGACATCTATATCAAAAACGGCCCAGCGAACAGCATGCAAAATTAGCGCTTCATCACCCTAAGTTCCTCACTATGCAAAATCTTGGAAATTGTCGTTGAAGAAAATGTCTCATCCCATTTCGATCCGAACGCATCCATTAGTCCTGCTCAGTACGAAATTCTGCGTGGAAAATCTACGCTGTCGCAGCCATATATAGTTTCCATGGCTGGCACTCCGCGGTAGTTGGAAACCAGAAGGTTGGGGCAGTTTATATTGAATATGCTAAAGCCTTTGATAAGGTCTGCCACCAGAAACTGTTGATTGACGCTAACGGTTATGGGATACCTGGTGAACTTTTGGAATGGCTGAGATCTTTTTTATCAGCGCGAGATTTAATGGCAAAAATTGGTGAATGCTATTCACAGCCTCCCATTATTACTAGCGGAGTTCCACAGAAGAGCACACTTGGCGCTTTACTCTTTCATGTTTATGTAAATGATTTATTCGATGCTTTGTCGAGTGCGTGCAAGCTGTTTGAGGGCGACCTTAAAATTTATCGCTCACTTAGCGACTCCGCTGAGGATTTTCACGAACTTCAAATGGATCTTATATATCTAGAACGTTGATCGCAAACTTGGCAATTGCGCATACCGGAAGAAAAAAGCAGTCTCTTTCATACAAACGTTCAACATGAGTGCCCTTCAGTTTTAAAGGGGAGCAAGTTTGCGCTGAATACCTAATCACGGGCTAATCGGGGACCTAGGTATGCATATCACTTCAAACTTCAAATGGAATTTTCACTGTAGGGAAGTAGTTAGAAAAGCCTCACGAGTAGCAAACTATATACTACGCTCGCTAGATCATCCGTGCAGTGGACATTACAGACATGCTTTTGTTGCCCATTGCTGTATTGCTGCCCTCTTCTCGACTACCGCATTCAGATATGGCGCCCACGTGATGTTGAAGACGCTGAAATGATCGGAAATGTGCAAAGGCGTTGAACAAAATCTGCTTTCGTTAAGGCCTTTCCGAATTCTGTCATTCCTTCCTATCCCAAAAGATTGCAGATTCACGATATGAAAAGTGAAATGCTGCCGAATTGAACTTGATTTTCATTTGTGGTTTAAGATATTGAAATGCTGCTGTGATATTCCATTCGAGAGCATCTTTTCGCGTACCTCATTTACAACTCGCTCCCGATTATATCGTCTTCAGCTATGATGTAGGTATTCGACCAGAAAGGGTACATTCAGTCCATTTTCCTTTCAAGTCATTCGGATATAGAATCAACTACAAGCTGATATCGTGGAAGCCAAAATCAATGCTTTCAATGCAGAATTATTCCATTTTGATTTAACGTTCTACTTAATGTTCAGCCACCATGCTAATAATATGTGTATCACCTCGCTTCGTTCTTTTGTAAGTACTACAGAATGCTTACTTCTTGAATTTCGCGTATCTTCTTCACGTACGAATGTATGTTTCTTTATTCTCGAATAAAGCATTTTGATAAGGAACAGTGAAGCGGAGGCCCCTTTTATACAAAGATTTTACGATGCTTTTAGCACGGTTGCTGATAGGGACGTCAACGAACATAGCGCAGTAATCTCACAAGCCCCAGATGCGGACACTGACGATCAAAATTTAACTGACAAAAAGGGGCCCGCTCTGAGAGTTCTGCAGAGTTGCGAGGTGGCAGAGGCTGAATTCGAGGTTAGCTACAGCATGGTATCAAGCACAGCAACAAGCCATCTTTCGCGCCATTGCTCAACCTCTTGATGAAAATCAATTTCAGATATTAGAATATCGCAAAAATATCACTAGGAGGCATGAGGAAAGAAAGCTTCTCGAAAAGTTGGTCCTTGTCCTTTGATCTAGTGTCTAGCAGCCATAGTAATATAAACATCAAGATCCCACAAGTCTAAAGGTCAAACAGGAGGCAACATGGACGAGTTGAGACTTTTGCTAGGTGAGACTAGTCTTGCTGGACATTGAAAAACGGGACATTGAAATCTAGCACATGAATATGGCTGACTTCTATGCAACATTACATACGAAATCTTACGAAATCTAACGCATACGAAATCTTCACGGAGAACAAAAAACTGAGCCTTTGATTTCAATTGCTGCAGGGGTGAAATGATAAATATTCGTCCTTCGAGATTCGAAGGGTCGATGTGGGAAAAAAATCGCTTGCAAGACTGACCTACCAAAGGCTGCGTAATTTTGCCCTTAGCTCACTAACACGATACCTGAAGGGATAAGCCAAGCAAAGCCCCGATTTAGAAAACCATAAGGCAAATCTGCATGAACATGGCAAATACTGAACTCAGTGATGGGAAGTAGTGATGTCATTGTACCAAACGATATTGTACTTTTTATACTGAACCTGTACTAATAACAGATACAGTACAGTATTGCATCAAATTAAAATCCGCAGGTAAAGTATACTACAGCCTGGTTGTTGGAGGGAAGTAGAAAAACAGAATTGAACGGATTTTTGGAGAAAAATTATGAGTAGATTGTGGCATTTGTTCACTATACTTGTACTCAGAAGGCTGTGAGGTCTGAGATGTGATGGTCGTAAACTAGCAGCCTGACTACGACAAATGCTATAAAATATCTGAGAGTACGACATGAAGCTGACTATAATGAAGTAACGAAAATACTGAGCGATCAGAAACGATCCATGAGGTGAAACGCGCGGTCAACAACAATTGGGGAATCGTACAGGGAGTCCTTTAAAGGAATCCAGGACAGGGCAGAAAAAAAGCGGCGCATAAAGGTTGTCAAAAGTTGATGGTTGTACCCAATTCGTCTCTGAGCACTTTCTTCAGCTAGGACTTCCACGAGTATGGAGTTGTCCTGAATACTCGCGAAAATACTTCAAACTCATTCCTGAGTTTGAAGATTGACACGAACATCATGATGCGCAGGGGACTGAAAAAGCTCATTTCGAGATCCTGGGTAGCGTGGGCATCGATGAGCAATCGAACTACAGTGACAGTTGACTCAAGCAAGCGCAAACGTAGCGCTCAGTTTTGAAAATAAGCACAGGATCACTGTACGGTGAAACAGGAAACACAGATTGTAAAGAGGAGACGATGGTGCATTTTTTCGCCTCTGACGAAATATGTTGAACTCGATGAGGATGGAACTCATGATTTTGAGACGGCAAATGAAAAAAAATGGGCTCGATGTGCGACTTCCAAAAATATCGAGCTGCAGAATTTTCGTACAATGACGCCACTAATGGGGAGAAAGCAAAGAAGCATGATAAACACTGTTGATGTAAATGAACTGAATAAATTTATACAGAAAAGGAACGTGATTTGAAGTGATTTCTCACCAAGCAAAGAAACTTCAACATGGTATCAAAACAGTGTTCTATCATCATCCATAGCTTGCGCGCTATCTGGCTCCTTCTTTCAGAAACACAAGCAATAATGCTACTTAATAGCTCAGTGTTGTCAAAAATTAGGCCTATTGTCCAGGTGGTCATGAACACACACGAAAAAAGACTCATGATAAAACAAACCATTGACGCGACGACAATTTATTACCTATTGCCCTGTGTCGATGAAAAAAATCAAGTGTGTGTCGCCCACGAGAAAGTCTGCACAATCTCCCAGATTTGCTGCGTAATGCACTGTCTACAGAAACATCAAACGGAAATAACTCCGATCAAAACATGCGAAACTCTTGAAACTCAAACTATCACCGGAACATAACGAAATGATGGCAAGCCAACGTGTTCTGCTATAGCAAAACATGGTGTATATTGCACCAATGAAACAGATAGCGCATTGTCAGTTGACAGTATCCGATAGGTAGAAAGTCGTAGGACGTTCTGCAGCAATATTGCTACTTAACGAACCATCTCATGGGCCATTTTTTTTTTCAAAGGAAAAGCTCAGAGGAAAAGCTCAAACGGTGCTCTCTAACATATTTACATAGGAGAATCCGTTATAGAAAATGCGTAAAAATGACGTCATCAGGAACACTTTGTTTATGACTGCATTATTTCTTTCTTTCTTTTGCCTGAGGGAAGCAAACCTATCCACTATAATATGCAAAACACGGAAGTAAGCGTTACAGGAATGTCTATATCAGCGGCGTCATTAGCAACACAGTGCAGGGGATAAGTCAGAGACTGAGAGTATAATTTTTGGAGGCTCCTCAGACGAGGAGCAAAAGAATTCCCTCCACAAGTAGCTCCCATCACTTCTGGCAGTCCGGTGATGCTGTTCTGTGACCTAAATTGCTTCTTTCTTACTTTAGTTTTCGGCATGCCACTAAAAAATAGGCTGTTCCATCACCTTCTATCACTTATGCGCTATCCGATCGTCTCCTTCCGAAGCACGAACCATGTAGCTATTATTGGCTTGGTATTATCGAAAATAGAGTATTCATCCTGATAATGAATGCGCATAAAAAAATCTATCAATCCTTGAAGAAGTACCAAATTATGGCATTCGAGTCCTTCACCGAAATAAAAAGTAAAATCGAGTACTTTAAGGTCATTTACTATTATTTACTATTGAAGTGNTTTACTGTTATTTACTATTGAAGTGAAACTGATCATTTTCCTCATACGGACTTTCAAAAATTGGTGAAAAAGATGCGGGACAGAGAATCGAATTCATTCCTTAATAGCACAATTATTGTAGCTAATCGTGATCGCACTAGAAGAATCAATTAGCAAAAACCTATGAAACCAATATGGAGCAGAGATAAAATACCATGCAAAAACAGTTCTTTAGTTTGCTTGGCCTATCTAATAAATGAAATCTTTGAAAGGGATTTGTTGTCTTTCGTACCGCGTCGACGAAATAAATGAACTAAAATGAACATAGCGAAGGAAACATAGCGAAGATAGAGAGTGTTCTCTGTTGTCCAACGGTCTCGCGAAACTGTAATTCGAAGACTCTGCGCCGAACGCCGGCGACAGGCATTCCACAGTCATCAGATATGGAGTTTATGGCAGCAGATCCAAACCCGGAGCGGAGACAAAAGGTTCCACTTCCTTCTAGTTTCTTCAATAATCAGGTCGTGCAGAATTGTTTCAACCCTCCACCGCAAACACTCACCGGCATGTTTAAGTAATCACTTGATAACCCCTGAAATAAAAAATTCAGTAGCAGGACTTCAATGTAATATGACCTACATAAATATAAGGCTGTCAAAAACTGGCAGCTTTGATTCACGAACTAATTTGAATGTGATATAACTTTATAATGCTAGCTTATTACTTCACAGCCCTACTCGCCTCGAATTCGCTGTTCTCTCGGCGTATAGTGCGAACCATGAGCAGGAGAATCACCATGGAAAACATCAGGAGAATTGCTATCGTATATGCTATTCGTCCGAACTCCGAATCATCGCTTCGATGCATTGCATCCGACACCGGAGGCGTACTGAAATTCATAAATTTTATCTTACTATCCGATGATTCCGATACAGATTGTTCCATTCTGTATTGATCAACTTCTTATTGCGAGCTATTTCGTTCCTCTTCATAGCAGTAGATGTTCTTCGTGAATTGTTGTGTCCTGATGGCTTTTTTGCAGCAAACATATGCGATTATTGAATGCAACAGTCCTCGAATTTTAGTGCAATAAAAATTGACATATTAGTCGCATTATGTGTAATTTGTTATTTTCTCCAGAATTAGAAAATTTTCATTCTCAAATTGTCAAGATACATTATACTAGAAAGTTCGCTCAAAGATATTGCATTTCGGAAAAGTTACGAGAGGAAACCACTTGGAGGCTTCTGAAGCCAAAGAATTGCAGCTGCTTTACCACATACACTTTTTTCTTAGCCTCTCTACTAGCTGGTCTTTTTTTGCCTCAGAAAGCTATTCTCCACATACTCTGTACCTTGTGCCGCGCCCATGTTTAGGACTTAAACCTTGTTAATTTGATGTTTCAACTTCATGTTCCGCAGAAATGTAGAAGAGAGGAGCTTAATCGCCCGAATTCTCATAAAGAATTCAAGCAGCAGTGGAAAGGAACGATTATATTCACGTTAATCGGAAATTGATGACCACTTGGCTACAGCTGGGGACTCACGGCATGGATCAGAACAAATCTAGGAAGGATAATGCAAACTTCAGCACGTAAAATCCCAAGCATGAGATTGGGACGCAAACTTAAACATGGGTTTATTAGCAAATACAGCTGTCTCAATTGGCCTAGTGAAGCTGTAGGTATCTTCATTTTTCAAAATGCCATAAACTGCCCAAACTGCGAGCAACGAAGGGATTACTAGTATGTGCTAGCTGCCACATTTGAAGCTTTGATGTGCTGCCGGTCTTTAGAAAAATGCAAATTATCGCAATTGGGAGAACAACTAACGTCGAACCCCAAAATAAGACAGGTATTTATCAATTCCAGTGAAATCCGCAAGACAGCCGTTGTGATGTTCTAAATCCTTCTCAGATCCCCTAAAAATTGCTCAGCGCATAGCAAGAGAGAGCTGAATGCGATTTTTTTTCCTGGAAAATGCGGATGACGGATGCTATCTGCTCATTAAATAAGTAATAAGTATGAGAAAGGCAGCAGTTAGGCACGAAAAAGTGAACAGGTAAAATCATGAAACAACAGGATGTGTGGCCACGAGAGGTTCAGACTAAATGGGTGGCATTTAGAGGTGTGCTCGAAATTAGATGCAAAAAAAACGTTTCATTTGCAACTAGAATACGCTATTTCCACATTGCATGAATATGCTGAAGATTAACACCATCGATTATCGTTACACTATTCACCTTGCTAACGTATTCCTGCATGCTCGACCGGTTGCACTTTTGCAAGCATTTGCGTGTCACATTGCGCTTAGTTGCTGCATATTACAACTTGAATACTGCGTTGAATAAGGCGAGAAGTATGTAAGCACTTAGTGATGAAGAAAACTGATCAGCAGCCCCTATCAAACTACGGAATTGCAAAAACAATTGTGAATATTCGCCACCTTTTTGAGTCGTTTTAGCCCAGTATCACATTTCCAGCTATATCACAGGCCCTTGTATATTATACTCTACAATCTCCTAAGTTTCACAAAGATACACCACTGCATACTGTAGATTAAACCAACACCGTGTCAGCTGTACCACAATATAAACCAGATCGGCGGAGTACACCTTTTGTCTATAACATTAAACTTCGCTGTTTACAACATTGCCGTTTACGGTCTCATAAAAAATTATAATCAGCAATAAAAATATTAAAAGAAAAATGAATGACAGCTTTGGTAGTTGCGTCCGGAAATGATTCGGATGTTGCTGGATTGGAACAGTATCTGAGGAAGAACCGACGCAGAGCACAAGCCAATCGATGAGGAAGGCACAGATGAGGTTCTTATAAATGAGCTTTGGAAAGAAACAGAATGATCTGTGGCGTTTCTTAAAGAAGGCAACCTTTCAGCTTATTCAACGCTTTCGTTTATTCCACCTACGAACCACTGCAGCAATATGCTAAAAGTCAACAGAGTAACTCTTCTCCTCGAACGTGACATGAATAAATTATCGATCTTATTGAACTTCTAAGAAATGTTGTAGGAACATCATCTTCGTTGGAACATAGAATCTTATTGCAGTCACTTCAGCAAACTCAAAGAACTTCACTTATGAAACATCACATTTCTTTTAAAAGTCGACTTTCTTCTCTCACAGCTCATCACCCTTCTACTGCCAAGTCGTGAGCACATCAGTTAGCAGGAGATTATAGTAAATGTTAATAGGCATTTCGACTGCTTCATTGAGCATTTCTATTTTTAATACAAGGAAGACTTTCAATCATCAAGTTGACAGCCTCTTTTCGAGACTGCCAATCTCTCTTTCTAATTTCCGTACACTGCGCCAAAGATAGTTTTTCAGCTTCAGAAGGTAGAATGCGCTAGTCTGTGCAAAGAGCCATAGCGGGAATGATTGTTCGGTGATGGTGAGATCACCTTTCTTGATCAAGATATGCCAACTGCAGCAGGTGACGATGAATGCGATTTTCATACCTAGCCATCATATGAAACAGGAGAGCTAGGCCAGGTGCCTTTTCCTCTTCACCACAGAACCAGGCTCACCGACCTTCGAAAAACCGAGTGGACCGGATTGCGCTATGTGCAATTGCACATCTGGTCCTATCATCTTCTTGTCCCAAATATCGATTTATTGACAAGTGTCGACGAAACAGGATATAGGCAAGTTTCAGAATTTTTTCAGGCACCCTATGGAAGCTTCAAAATTTCTCAAAGATCATTTGCGGAACGGTGGCGAATTTGAAAAAGGATGTTTGTCGAAACTGTGAAGTGCTGCCATAACTGTATTTCGCGGTAACTTCTCCACAAACTGGATAACTATACAGCAACGTTGTTAAGCATGCGGCCTCAATGAGCATTACAGAACACACCAGTGTTCTTTTGACGTCGGCGCAAACATCATTTATCCAGATGATAACAGATCACGAACAACTGTTTTCTCTCTACATTCTTCTCAGGCTTATGGACTACTTTAGACAATTAAAAGAACATTTGTAATAAAGCCGAATGACTGAAATTTGAGCAGATTATTGCGGCCCTTTTTCACCTCACTCTCACTGCGTCCTAACGTAATGAAAAACCTGATCCTTAGTTGTGAGACTGTTTCGACTAAGAACCTAGCGGTTAAAACAAATTCCCGCTTCACAGAGTTACCTAATTCAAGCAAATATAACGACATTCGACTCCACCTAAGACAGAAAGCTTGCGAGAGCTACATAGGCGAATTTGACTTGAAGGGAAAGTTGGAACTGAAGGTTCACATTCATTTTTGGAATAGTTGATGCTTCAGCAAATTTGCGCCATTTCATCCATAAAGAATGCAAGTTTTTTCAACGCCTTCGCTTCGTTGCACCGCTCAATCTTTCGAATAGCTGATTTTTCTAGGATGAGCCTAAACCAAAATTCAGCAGGCATTCTTTTCGAGCTATTTTCGAGGTTTGTATGCTCTATTTAAATGCAATCCCCAATGCATGAAACTGCTGTCGAAAGGAAAAATTGTGCTAAGAGGAAAAAATGAGCCGTTTATGAATATTCCATAGCGAAGATGCTCGAGGTACGACGGGATCAGCATAGGGATAAATGAGATGACCGCATTTCACCACAGCCTGAGCACTTTAAAAGCACTTGACAAAAAGGGATTGGAATTGACAAAAACTGATAAAAGGGATTGCTGCACTCCCCTAATTGGAAAAAAGTGCAAGACACTCACCTGACGCAAGCATTTTCCAGTACTCGTGCACAGTGACATACCGCTTCCGCGCTCATCGCTCCGTTGCACTCCTTAAGCCATAACACTTTCAGCCGAAGCCGAACCTGCAAATTCATTCTAAGTAACTTCTAACTGACAGTAAAAGCAAGGACTGAAGGTGTTCCGGCTCAGTGGACATCGTGGGTGGATATACAATTTTCTCCAGTTTTTTTTATAGGCGGCTTCTGGAAAAATTTGTTGTCTGGCAGGACGAAGCATGGGTATCGCACAGCGAATCAAGCCAATAAATTCCTGAATGGCAGATGGACGCTTATCCACTACCTTCTCATCTACTTTCATTGACCTCCACTTCATGCTTTTTTTTCACATTCGTGATGAAAGAGAATGAGCGCTGCTCAGCAGGAAGTTTAGCTGGTATTAGCTCGTAGAGAGGGCGAAAATAGTTGAGCGCCTCCTTTTACGATAGAGTCGCACAATCCAAATTCCATTGTTATATTGAGAATACCGAATATGTGTTTGATTGGCTTCCAGCAATTATTAGCAACAATGAATTGACATGTCAAAATTCGGTTCAGTCGAAAAATTTCAATGGCACTCAAAAATATGGCCAATAATTTCTCCTTAGAAACTGAAATGGACGACGAAGTTTGAAAGCACCTTATGTAACGTAAAGGATGCATTAGAATTAGAACTAATCGGAACAAATATTTTTATGCTCATTGAAGGAATACGGAAGCAATAAATATGGATTTGAAAGAAAATTTCTTGTTGATTCATGTTTGGTGGGGAACTCCATTTTATGAACAGAAGAAATAGCAATTATTTCCCATCACTGTAAAGTATATTCCCACGATCAATGTTAGCAACATAGCAAACAAAGTCTTAAGAAGTACACGCCGATATTGTTTCGCCTAGGAATATATGTGGTTTGCCGAAGAAATCCTGAACTATGGGTGAGCGCAACATTAGTGGAAAGCACATTATGCTAAAACATTTCGATGTTCCCCAGTGGAAGCCGTAACGTAGTGTTTTGCTCAGTCACCGAACTGCCTTCTCCTTGCGTCAACAAGCATTACGCGCATCTGGTGATTACTTTTGCAGTTATCCCTATGCTAATTCCAATGCATCCGTCCACGAATCGTCGTTAAGCTCTGTTTTTCGGCAAAATACAAGACAACAATTGATCGGCAGCATTAACGTTCAAACGTTAAGAAATGCCAATGTTTTAGGTTGATTTAATCGATAAATCAGTGTTTGTGAGTGAAGCTGTCGAGCATCATTTAAAAAGTGATCTAGAAGTGCTTAAAACGATGGGGAAAATGCAAGCGGCGGTGTGTAAGAAGTGCAGCGTGTATGCTGAAAGAGACAAGAGCGAAAAGCTTCTAGGATAGGTGAAGAAACTTTTAATTGAACACTTTTGAAATTTTGCGGGCAGCAAAAACGTGTCCAAATTGAGGGGATGGATTCGCAGGATATTAGATTCACACCGTCAACTCTTGCAAATTGATGGCACACATTTTAAGATTGACTCAGTAAAACAAGAAATTACAGCGCCAACCACTAATAAATTACACATTATCCGCAATGATTATTACATGTAGTACGTTATTGTGCTAGAAGAAAATGAAACTTCAAACGTTGAGCGGAAGACAACATGAAATCAACCGCAAAGCTCACAAAACAGCATTGAATGTACAAAATAACAGCATAGAACAAAAAAAAATGCAGTAGGAAAACAGAACTCAAACTTTGTATGAGGCAAAGTGTATCCATCTATTTACTCACCAGCTCACTGAATCTTAGTTCGTAAACTCAACAGCTCGAACCTCAACTCATAAAATCTATCATCATAGGCTCACTGAATCTAAAATGCGTCGCTACAGATAAATCACTGCCGCAGATCTGAATGCCAATTTGCTCACTTCTTTACGCACGAAGTCGCACTGCATCTGGTGCAATACAATACTTACAAAAAATCGATCCAGTTAATCAGGTATGCACATTAAATTTCACAACCCTCCTTCTGAGCCGATATTTCTTGCAAGCGAATTCACAATGCAACTGTTTGCCATCGTGAGGAAAGAAAATTTCTCAGTCACATCTTGCGACCGGAGAAAAGGAAAAGAGAAGAAGCAGAGGATGCGGTGCACCGAGATCTGAAATAGGCGAGATGTCATCTCCCTTCAAGAGGTTCTGAAAGAAAATCCTTTCAAACACAATTCTCAAGGCCTATAACCTGCCACAAAAATTTCCAGGTTTATAGAACTATCTTATAGAAACCGTGGTCGCATAGCTGGAGGTTTCAGTTATATGCTAAGAAGCTTTCCTGTTACATTTGTGAACTTCGCAAGCATTATACTCTCATCAAACTTGATTAAAGCGTACTTATCACCACTTCACTTAATTTACAATTGATTCAGTTATAAGTTTAATTGGAGCATTAACTTTATTTCAAGAAATGGAAAGTATGCACTTCTTCGACGCCATTATAAGAGTACTTCAGAGCGTGAAGCTGCAATACCACAATCGAATAAGAAGACACAAAGGAAACAGCAGGTCAGAAACTGTTGTTGACATCACAAGATGCTTTCCGCAAAAAAAAGCTGAAATGCAAAAAACCTCAAAGCGCACTAGGTCACAGTTATTTAAAGACATTAATAGAGTATTATCTTTGGAGAACTCACATTGCACAAAACTTCGCATAGTGAAAGTGCGGTCTGAGTTGAACGTAAATGAAGTAAAGCAAAAATGCTGGCAGAGAACCCCAGTACATTCAGAGTTTAAAAAACATCTTTTTCTTCATTTTCATGCTAAGAGATTCCTACAGGAGTTGCACTGGCGACATCAGCACATTCCAGAACCAGCTATCGTCCTGCTCCTATCATCTAAATGAGGCACGCTAGAAGATGGTTTGGTATTTGGCGCTACAAGTTTGTTATATTTGATGGAATAGGGAGGTCGAATGTGTAGTAGCGCGGTACAAGTAGTGCCGAAACAGCACAAACGGCGAACATCAGCTTCTCCCAACAGCTGAGTGGCGGGGATATTTCAGCACATGATGTCATAAATTCTAGTTAAAAGCCAGCGACAAATGCTGGTAAAATGGGCTGAAAGAGAATCGACCGCATAGCGATCACGTAGAACGCTCATTGCGACAGATTCGAGAATTTGAACATGGAAGCCTCTTGCGTATTTCTAACAGCTGGGATGATTAATCTTCATTCGGACACCATCATTTAATGTCCGTTATCGTCAGTCCACGTTATGAAGTTTATTTGACGAAGCTAGCTGTTTTCGAGCAGCACTCGATTCTAAGCAGCATAGCCTCTCAATTCCACCCCTTGTAGGGCATCAATCGCACTTCCCATTAGTCGGTAATTACGGCAATCTGTTCTGGTCATTGCTCGCTAGTGGCATTTTAGCTGTCTCAACTCATTGTCAAATTGATCACGGAGAAACCGTTTTAATTAAGCATATAAGCAATAATATGGAAGCGATTTTAAGTACAAACCGCAAACATAAATGTTTTTCAGTGTATATATTGAAAAAGGGGCTCAGAACAAAAAGCAGTAGGTGCGCCGGAAATATCACATTGAAGCGAAACCCTGCAACATAGAAAATAGGTGGAAGTACTCTTGTATTGCTATTTACCAGCATAACTGAAAATGCTATCCAATTCTTCATTACGGATGAAATGTGAACCGCAGATAGGCATTCCTCTGCCTGAGTTTCCTCAAAATTTTACTCCTCATCGCTCTTGGCCTATACTTCCCCTTCACTACATACGACAAAATTTTGTGGCCCATCAATTAGCAGGTAATCACACATCTTCCTGCATTGTCAAATGGTAACATGAGCGGCTTAAACTGCTGAATATGACTTCATTTCAGTGTTCCGGAAATGGTGAGATCTGGTGGCATTTTGCAATATTCCAGTTGGAAAATAGCATCAAATGATTGAAAAGTTCAGATGGTTTGCGTGCGAATGTTTTCGACACCCCGAACGTTTTGTGGCAGTTGCGTGTAAAAATAGTCTTTTTTTAAACCTCTTTTACCTTCTAAAACTTTCTTTGAATGCTCAACTCTTGGCTGCTGCTCACTACCTGAAAATGCTGAAATGTTCAGCTACACCGTTTTCATGAAGACAGAAGGAGTCAGATATCCGATTCGTGACCTAAGCAAAATCGCAAGACGTACAGGGAGTTTTCTCTCTGGGGGTTACTGGATCCGCACAACTATCAGTAATCAAGTACTAGAAAACATTTTATCACAAGGACTGCGAAAGTCCTCAAGTCATTGACCTTCCGGCCGCTCAAAAATTCATCCTCATCAGTTTCTTCCTCAGAATCGTTGGCCTCTGATGACAGGGAACATATAGATGGAAACGTCAACTTATTTCTTTGTTTGTTTATCGCAAGCGTTGTGCGAACAATTCATGACGAATTTCACAATAATATAGCGCAATGAATGAGCATATGACATAGTTGTTTAAGTGTGCATGCAGTACATAGATTTCTTCGTCACTTCCGGCCTCATAACACAAGAAGAAATAATCGATACATAGTAAGGAAGAGGAGGACAAGGTCAAGCTAAAGAATTATTCACTTATACCATCAGTGAGAAAGAGGTCGAGCCAAGCAATTATTCACCTTCACCACTTCGCAGCTCTTTTCATTCACTTATACATTCTGCTGATCCTTCACTAATCTCATCTACTTTTCGATTTATTTCTTCAGTTTTCATCTTCTATTACACTTGTTATATATTAGACATCTCGTGAAAAGTTGTCTAATTGGGTACAGTAGGATGAATGCTTAATGCACTGGTGCACTTATTCGCTCTAATGTCTCATAACACTGAACTGCTATGAACAACAGTCTAATATCGAGCGATAACACCTCATGTCGTCACATAACATTTTGCACAGCTAATTCCCAACTCTTCCACGCATAGACGGTGCATCCGGGAGTTTTTCCACACGAATGCTGCTTCACTTCTCAGTAGTCTAAGACCACCCATTCACTTATACACTCTTCCAGCAATCCACTTTTCGGTGGATCCCACCTGACACATCGTGATAAGATATAAGTGAGATACATGAAACTATTTTGCGATGGGCCCATTTTCCTTTTAGTGCAAAAAATTATGAAAAGCGAAGCGCTTGCAATCGCCATTTGAATCAGACTGGACAGGAGATATCGCAAACGTTTTTGAAGTTCTGTAAAAAAAAAATTTCTTCAGCCAATTAATTTTTCTCTTCAAATTTTTGTGGCACTTTTCAATGAAGGAAGAATACTGTTGAGAGGAGTGCGAAACTATCAACTCCAATATGGCAAGTCAGGGTGAAGTGGCATCTACCTTAAACACCTGCGAATGAAACAGCAATTTAAAAGAAAGCAGGCAGTCTATAATCTATAATTTAATTTAGTTAGTTCAAATTTTCATCACTATTATACGCCTACAAATCATAAAGATGTTTGAAATTCGAAGGGAAAGAACAAATGGCCAATGGCGGCCATTCACGTCTCTCTCCACCGATTTTTTAATATGACGTGGGTAACTACTTTCTTTACGCATCATCTAGTCGTACAATAATTTCTCCGCTTGGAAATGTTTGAAGCAAACCGATCATAGAAGAATTCGGTGTGCAGAATCTCGACAACGTGGACGATGCAACTTTTAGAGCAGAGAACGTGATGATTAAAGATGACAGACATGAGATAATTGCAGTCGATCATCGTGAATGATTAGCAAAACAACAATCAGACCAATGGACGATTCCAGCAAGCATTTTGCTGTCTAATATCAGATAACACAAAGCTTGCTTATTAACAATGAAATACTGTTCAATTATCGGATCGGTATTTCTCAGTTAACGGGTAAACAATATGGATGTGAACAATCAATATAGCAATATATCTGCTTCCTTTCACTACTACTTATTTCATTACGCAATGAAAGAAGATTATCTTCAGCTGAAATGCTGTTTACTGCTTTCTGAAAACAGATATGTTTACCGGTCATATTTTATTTTTCAACAGTGAAATATTTCAACTGCAAGCAATCCCCTCTTACGTCCTCCACAAAACAAGAAAAATGCTCCGTTACAAGTGAGAAAAACGTTTTTATAAAAGTGCATCACATAGTCAATGAACTACTGTAGAAACGGTGAGCTAATTGTACTGCATTCTTTCATATTTCTTTAGGAATCGCCCACCGAAAAAAATCGTCAAACGTCAGCTTAATAAAATCCAGAATGCTAGCCTGCAGGATTGTAACCTTCGAAAAATCATCCATGGCATTTCAAAATTAAAATTTTCAGCATTAACCAAAGCGCGTCGTATTAAGTTCATAGTTCAAAAGTATTTTCGAAGAAACTATTCCACGAATCACTCGAGATGCTTAAGCAATAGAAAACTACCTGCCCAGATGAAAGGCACATGAAATTTTTCATGATTACTGACATCAGAGTTGTAATAATCGTTAGATATCGAGGAAAGTTGCCTACCCTCCCCTTCCCTTCCTGTCTCCGCCCACTCATAATTTACTCACTTAGCACAGGTTATGCATATGTGATACGAAAGCTCGATAAACCCATATATTCTCATATGCTTTATTAAATCGTGAGTGAAGAATGCCACGTATGCTAGGTTCAAGAGCTCTTTCATTCA
>JAARMF010000157.1:89081-103243 GCA_022844705.1 Toxascaris leonina | reverse complement strand
GGGGGGGAGGAGGAGTACAACTACCCACGAAATCATTTTCAAGCGGAGTCCATCTGAAAGATCTGCAAAAGGTTTGACCACTCATGATCAAATACAGCTCAGTGTTATAGACAATAGTGAAAATTTTATAAAAAAACTGTCTATCACTCTAAATTGTGGATAGTCGCAAGTAGTGATTAATAACAGAGACGGGAAATGGTGAGCAGAAGCGCCGTGCAAGGGACCTGAAAGGTGAAGCGATATATAAACTGAGAGAATTTCTGAAAATTCCCTTCCAAAATCAAAGATCACCTGTGAAAAAAAAGACCAATGAAAATAAATTGTCGCGGAACAATTAAAGTTGAGAAATATATTTTCTTGCACCGTTCAAGCAGTCTGAATACTACATTGATCGTTTGATACGTGGTAATTTTCAATGTGGCGTCGCTCAGGTAAAGGTCGCTTTTTTACGGCGAAAATCATAGACACGAATCGAAACGCACCTTGAGATTTCGAAAGCGCTTCAAATTTCTTGTTGGGTAATACGTGTTGCGTCCTTCTTTTGCTTAATCATCGAAGAAGCATTCCATACCAAAACGAACGAAGACCGTTGGAAAGTCTCAGCCTGGAAACGGGTATCCTGTGACCGATAAACTAGCCATTGAATGGACATTACCGAATTTCGAAGGCTCTCAACGCCTTCGAATGGACCCCTGACCAACTCCCGGAATGCTCCAGTACAAGTAGGAATATTTGATTATACGTGACACAGTGGTGAGATATCACGAAAAGCAAAGAGAATCAATGAAATACTCTCCAGTTGCTTTTACGGCCTCTGTCGATTACTATTTCGCAGCAAAACTTCTTACACAGTACGAGGTATTTTTTTAAGTACATACGGCAGTCAAACTCATAAATTTCTGGAATACGATAAACTACAGAAATCAGAGTTCAAATGCTTTGAGAAATTTCACGTAAAATGAACTTCAAATTGAAACTTCCCCACAGTAACCAGAATAGCGGATAATTCCGGAAAAATGTTAGGATGAGCGATAAGGGTGATTTTTGCTGTTTTCAAGGTGTTAGCTTAGTGTTAGCTTAGCATTTTCGAAGAAACATTATCGACCTCAATTATGTTCGACAGCATCTAGAGAGCGTTTCTAGATATACATGATTCTAAAAAAGCCAACCTTTTCAATGACATACATCGAAACATCAACCTCAATTGTAGATAAGTGAACAAGTAAACGTAATACGGTATGTCCTTAGCTCATTCTATTCCTTATCAAGTTGATTAGTGAAAACACTCCTTCACATAATTGTCCTTCACTAAAAATTTTACGACACACTGATACCAGCTAAGCACATGCCGTTATGCTTTTAAAGTGTTCCAGTAGCATGTTAGTAAAAGGAATCAAATTTCTCTCTCGTTTCTTCATTTGAACGTCGCAATGGAAATGCTCTCGAGAATGAAATGAGGGTACATATAATAGATCAAAGTACAATTAAATCAATACGAAACAGAAGATAGCAAGTGCACGAGAGGTGCTTCATTGTGCACGTGTTTCATGTAGGCCCATTCGTGCACGCAAATAAATCAATTGCATCAATACGAGAGGAAAAAAAATGATGCATAATACAAAACTGCCAAAGTTGGTGTCCATTTTCCTGCTTGACTATCACGTACAATGAAATAATATGATGCGATTCCCTTATCTTTTAACTGTTTACTTCCCAGGTATATCGAGGAAATATTTATTAGATCCAAGGCAGGTGGAGTGGTGAACGGTGAAAAGCATCGCTTGGAAAGCAAAACGGCTGCACAAATGATCGTAGATCTGATCTATTTTTCGATTCATTCCGATTAAGCGAACAGCTTAATTTAGCGCCTCCTTAAACATGCAAAGCGAGGAGACAATGTTCCTCTGCTCTTCCACTCTCATTTACTCCACCTATAATGTATGCAACCAGAAAACGTTCCACGTCACCACTGCACTGGACTGCATTCATATTCCCACCGAGACAGAAAGCACTTGGCTGAGTAATATAATTCATAACTCTCCTCGGCATAAGCAGATCAGCTTCACTTTTTAAACCTCTCGTGTAAGAGGCAATTCACGTTCACTTTCATTTCTAACCACTATAAATTTAGTGGGATGAATCATAGGAGGAAAAGAGTATTAGCAGCGCAATTTAACTGATAAAAAGGTTGTGTGAGGTCGAACTTTCACCCTCATGCAGTGGATTCTAGAGGAAAAGGATATTGATTTATGCAACATAAATTGAGGCATTCAATAAAAAAACGTGGAGGCGTTCAAACATTTTCCACGTATGAACAACACCTGATATCAATTACAAGCTCTCTTAGCAAAGATATTTACAGGTTTATAGAGTACAAATGATAGTAGCTACTTTTTTAGCCTCTACACTTTGCCTTCTCGAGAAGGAGACCAGTCTCAAATAATTAGCTCTCCTGGGAAGTCATTCTCTACGCATTCCTCCCACATCCGATACCTAAGGAAATAGAAGTCCTCATCTCGAAGGCTGATGGACCAACTGCATCATCAAACAATTGTATCGTCACTGTTGTAACATCAATGTCCAAAGTTCTGCACAGCTTATATTCCTCGAAATAACCGCATTTCGAGCTTTCTTCAATGTGCTATCGGGAAAGCGTATCATGATATTAGTGTATCTGTGTGAACGTACGGATGCATGCGTGTGCTCGTTCGCCTCATCGTTTCAATTAAAAAATCAAAGAAACTACAGATACGAAATTTGAGAAGCCGTCGAGTGTCCTATATTCGCTATATTGATCCATAAACTTCACATTCAATTGTAGATATCTAAGAGTGCCAAAAAAGTGCACCATTTTAACGTCGTTTAGATTTGCAGAAGAAGCTGGATCAGCCAAAGCGTTGCGCTGTTCTGCGTGTTAAATTTTCTGTTAGAAACTTATGAAACAGTTTAATGAGGCGAACGGATTGCAAACCACCAATCGTGCTAACTGCTCCGCTATGCTTTTTCACGTTTTCTTAGAAAAAAGGCGCATTTAAATTAGTACGTCCTCACGCGTATAAAAAGGATAATTTATAATGAGAGCATATTGATTCGGTGTCTTCAGCAAGTCTGAGCAGTAATAATGCGACATCATAGGACAGCAAATGCAAATTCGCAACTATTGACTCAAGAAGGCAGCAAAACGACTTGGTGGAAGAACCCTGTAAAGTGTTACGCATTGGAGGCTTCACTCGGGCAGCAACAAGTCAGAACTCTTCCCACACAATAGCTGCTAACTATTCCAATTTTTCGACATTTTCACAGTCTCTAGAAAAAAAAAGGGAAATACTAGTTCGATTCTCTACTCAGAACATGCTATCACGCGCTCCACTTTCATTGCTGGAAGGCTACTTAGTTGAACCTAGTTGATTCCGGACATCATGAAAGCAAAAGGGGTCGAGAATTTGAGAAATGATATGTGACAAGCATGAGACACTTGTTATACGATATGGAGAAACGCGTAGTTATTATGTGATGAATGGAGCGACTTCCATTTCTTCCAGCTAGGATCGGATGATGAAAACCGATCGAGGGTCTGTTCGAGAAACCACTTAAAAAAGGTGATCTACTGAGAGAGGATCTCGTCCTGCGAATATGAAATGACGCTACGAGATGGGCAGGGAGAAGGGGTTAAATGGAAACGAATCAATGTTGGTTAGGAAACGGTATCAGAAGGCATGCTCAAGAGTTGTAACTCGCTATCACAAAACTTTTATCTAGAGAACGATTGAATTCTTTGTTTTTAGTAAATTTCGGACTATCGTAATTCAATGAAATATGCTGAAGTTGCGCATGCAACCCCACCGCTACATTTAAAAAAAATTTCTGAACTCCTGCATAGTCCAAGAGAATAAAAATCGTTGAACAAAATAACGCCACTGAAAAAATGGAACAATTGAGAGTGGAAACATTGGGCAAACAAAATACGCGAACATTCGAAAGGTGGAAAAATAATGAACAGTCGAACGGAGAAGACGGATAAGTAGTAAGCACATGTGCTCTTAATTCTCTAAGATGAAGGTGGAATTGGGTATAGGCAGAATCTAATGGTTGCTAACCGAAGCGTAATAGACAACAGTTCCGCTGCGCTGGCCTTATGCATCGATTCTGATTATTCAATTGCGGCGAAAATGAACGAATTAACAGATACGTATCTTCTCATTGCAGTCTGAAGCTTCTTAGGAATAAAGCTCCTTAGAAATGCTCTTCAATCTAAGTTATTCTAGATTTTGCGTGAAAATAACGATTTGCAAAATCGCTTGACTTGGAAAAAAGCTTTCAGCTTGAAAACAATCGGGACGCAAAGCCTCTCTGGGCACTTCTAGTTGCATCAATTGATTGGCTTTTCCAATGCGGAATTCTGAGCAGTTGCCTATTGGTGGTTTAGCGTTGACTCAAGAATATCTGCGCTGACTGTCGCTCAGCTATTACTGAAATTCACGCAATTAGAACAACATCTCATCGCAGATCTTGAACGTTGCAGGAGGAACTCATTCCATATTTTTATGAGTTCAGAGTCGACACATAAAAGAGGTTAAAGAGCTGAATGGGTAATACGGCAGGCAAACACATCTCATCGCTACGTTAAGGATGCAGATGAGACCACTTCAACGCTCTCCTGTGGATTGTTCCCCTCATATCGTCAAATTGAGTTTCTTCTGCTGCATAATTCCTTGCAGACACGATCAAAAAATAGTGGGGAGAAAGTGGATCCCCACAAATGTTGCCTAAATAAGTTCTTAAAAAAGGTTTTCAAACGTGGACAGTTTTGATAAACAGTAACAAAAACCTGAATACTAGACTTACTGCCATATCTGAGAATTTAAACGGGCAATCAATCACTCGCCAAATTATTGAGGTCTCGAAAACGGACATGAGAACGACATTTCATCAATGTGACTCGCAAGCCAACCGCTCCCAATGTATCAACGCACTATTTTATGCCTATTTAATAGTCGACTACTCTCTTGAAACTTCATTCAGAAACCATTAATTGTGAGGAACGCTAAACCATTCCTCTGAGTGTTCGATGAAGTTATTCAATATTCTGTGCAATGAACTATGCCTCCGCTTTTGCAGTTCTTGTTCTCTAACTTAGAGCGTCAATATCGAGCGAGTAGATAAAAAAGAACACGAAATTTCCTAGAGATCTCTCACCACCAGGCTGTCTTTTCAAACAACGACACTTCATTGCGATGCCAATGAACGCACTGCTTCTTTTAAATGGATTATGAGAGAGCATTATATTCGAATCATTTGTCCCACGGAGGAATGTAACATCGATGAATTTTAGCGCTGCTATACTGATGCGATGACGTCAATCATTTAATCGAGCTTCAAAAATGAATTCATTGCAACGCATTTACACGCTATTGTGCGAGTGAATGCAGTTATATTTGACTGAATTTTGTTTGAGAAAACGCAGCATGTATTCAACGCCGACTGACAATCAAACCTCATTAGCTGCAAAGCGCTTAAAAAAAGTCGCATCGCAACATCCACAAGCCTCATTCTTAATTAGAACTCTAATCTAAGATGAAGCCATCCTTATGTCTACTCCTCTTTTAAGACAGAAACAAATGGGTATGATTATTGGTATATCGCTGTAATAATTGAACGCGAAAACAATATCGCGGAACAAAGAATAGCTAAGCGCATATCAACAGGAAAAAAAACTTGTTATTATGAAGTTGCTCCGCACAAATATCCAGGAGCCGAGCACTGGAATGTTCCTAAAAATTTCCACAGCAGAGAATCCTGCAAAATGAATTTCTGCAGTTCGTGAGTTCGTATATCGTGTGGCTATCGAAACATGTATGTAGGCAGGGGCCAACCATGAGCACCCTAAAAGACGAACGCGTGACCCAGTTTTCCTTGAAAGCTTCTCTTTATTACCATGCTATATCGATCATCTCCAGATCACATGATCTAGTGAGCGGCAGTCCCTACGAAATCTTTTACATGAAATTCCGCAACAACGCATGCGCAAATCGCTGCTGATCAATCTGCCTCTCTCAGTACATCAGTCTCGGCAATGCATCAAATCGGCGCTCGTGAGGCAACAGTCATAAGCACTGACGGTTCAACTTTACATACGTCGAGTTTGGTCTTGTGAAACAAATAGTTGATGGCCATGAAAAATAGTAACGTATGCCTTGTACGCTTAGTAGTACAGTTGTGGTCGTCACAAACTGGACAGTGACCGATATGAAAATAGCGTGTCACAATCTCGCAGTGATATTTTTCTCGTCAAACACATCATTTCTTTTATAAAATACAAATATTCCGGGACTTCATAATGTCGCTCGTGGCGATTTGCCTCTCACTATATATTTGTTCATATTTTCAGTTATTCCCTCCCCCCCCCCCCCGCTTCTAGTATATCTGGTGGATGCCTTTAGGTCTCCGCTGTGTATTACGTATTTATAACCTACGTAAGCTCATCACCATCACTAAAAGTATGAAAGAAGCACTAGGCATGGAGATAGTAGGACATCGCAAGCAGGAGCACAGAGCGAGCATTGATGCAAAAAGCGATCCTTGTGGGCAGCATGCGTCGTCAGTGGTTACTAACGCGAGGTCTTATACTTATTTTGTTGTTCTGTGATACTGTAGTTACTATCTTCGCAAATAACGCTATAGAATATGGCAAGGATAATCTCTTCCTTAATTGTTCGCATAGCACAGTTTTCCTGGAATGAGTTATCATCACATAAAGAAACGTTTAACAGAAGCTTCTGAGAAATATGAGTAAATATGGGATTAGAGACGTTAGCGAACAATGGACTTTAATCTTCACCCGAATAGTTGATTGCTGATGAATTTCCTTTCAATACAATATTCTCGGGATGAGTGTCAAAAATGTTCACAGTTTCTGAAATTTTTGTGGCCAAAATTTCAGCAGAAAACTAATCGCGGTATTCGAATAAACTAAACAAAAAATGAGACAGTTTGCTGAAGCAGTCTTGAATTCACCCAAAAGGATTAAGCGTTATAACGCTTAGCAAAGTGCTCTAGAAATGCAACTTGAGACAATGTACTTGAAAAGCATGTTTGAAGATTGAGCGATTATAAAAGCCGAATTATTTCGCGCGCTGCTCATCATTTCAGAAACTCGGTAACACTTGGAAATAACGACAGCTAATGGGCCGGTTGTGGAAACGAGAGTTATATTCCGTATTGGAAGACGCAAAGGGAGAGAGGGCGTGGTGGAACCACGACTTTCGCTGCAGGTATTCTATAATCGAACGAATTGAGAAAGACTGCCACCAAGAAGGAATGCGAGGAAGAGGCTAGCACAGAAGACCGAAGATACTAGCACAAAAATGGCCGTGTGTTCCTAAGCCATTCGGTTGCTTAAGTGTCCAAAAACCATCACAGAAAGCCTGATACCATTAGCATTACAGAGGCGACGACTATATAGGTGAATAGGTGCGCTTACAATCTTGAGATGCGTTATCCCGCCCCTACGCGCAACGTCATCAAATTGCTGTGAACAGTGCCAACTTTCTATTAGTGACGTCATTGCATCCAAATTTTCGTTATAAACCTGTGCTTGCATTTCTTTCCCAAAAATGCACATCTGCCATCTTTTCAAATACCTAGTCTACTATACCTAGCGGATTCAGATTTGGTACAGTAATATGCGAGGTTTAGTGCTGTACCAGGTCTTCGCTGCGCCAAACGCGCATTCCAATGCTCTCCGCCCATCCTCTATTGCAGTTGATGTCCGAAGTGCTTTCTGATGCCCGCAAAACAACTGGAAGACCATAATAGAAAGCGCTGACATTGTCCAGGCAACTTTTGCAACGTTAAAAGTGCTGCAAAGAACGGGTTGAAAAGTTGTGAAATCGAAACCCTCAACGCGTTCAGTAGCTCTGAAGTAGTGTTGTCCTTCCGATCTCTTCATCCCCATAAAAATCATTCAGGAACGCTCAAGTAAGCTCAAGCTGCACTGATGATTACGATCCCTCAACTCTGAAGAATTCCGATTTTCCCTTCTAGCCTGTGATTTTCAGAGGCCTCGAAATTCTGAATTGACATAAAGCATGTTTGATAATCGATAATTATTTCTGCCACACTACTTAATTTGCGTAGTGCGTGAGTAGCTATTAATTTTAAGCAGTCCGAAGTTGCTCTGCAACTTTGCTGACCAGAATTTCTGAGTGTCGGAACCTTCTTTAAATTGCCAAATTTCGAGAAATGACACCTATATTCCTTAAACTTGGATGCTGCGTGATTCGAATTGGGGCACTGTGCACTTCTGTACACCACAGTTCGAAACGGCCTTGGTTCCTTTGCAGTGATCTCGATAAATCCGGGTCTCTGTATTCTCTCAGACGCATTCCCCCATCCTCCACCATCCTTGGAGTTCGAGTACCAGCACGAATTAAACTATGGCATGCTCCGAGTAATAAAGCGCAGCGATGTTTCAGATGATTCAAAAGTCATCTTCATGTGAGAAAGGGGGATAGTTAACATACACCTTGTTCTGCTTCATTTTGTCCTCTAAACGTGAATGGGATAAACGCATCAGAGTAGCTTTATCACCTGAGCTACAAGTGATTCCGAAATATGCTAGCTTCTTGTGCGACACTTCCAGATTTATCATTCATATCGAAAGTTACGAAGGTAAAAATCTGGTAGTGCTCAAACTGACAAAAAGGTGGGAGTGATCGTGCTACACAAACGACACATTCGGCGTTTATAGCGGTGGTTTCGAATATGTGGTGCCGTTGGTTCTACCGAATATTCTGTCAGAAGCCCTTTCAAATTGACTACAAAACGAAGTGCAAGAGTTTTAAGTTACCTAGAACCGAGGTGCTTAACAAACAATGGTTCATTCGACAACATATAATTATTCCATGATGACGCTCAAGAAATGAACCGATTAGGAAAAATGAAAAAACGTTGCTGAATTTTCTGATCTGCGCGCGTAGCGATCCCCATCATTCGCTGCTTTCAAAAAGTGCAGCTACATGAAATTCCTCAAAAATGCAGCAGTCTAAAACAGGAAAAGACACCTACTTCGCTGCAACAAACAATTAGGCAAAATGAGGACGATGAATGCTAGGATAGAAAGAATTCATAGCGATGACAGCTGCTACAATCGAACTTCAAAAGAGTCGTTCATCGGCGGCAGTCCCTATTTGTGTTATGACATTGTTTTGTGCAGGAATTAGCCACAGAACAATATAGCGAGATGCACTTAAATTTATGCCTTTCCACCAGCTGTATGCAAATTGCGAATTTCCTCGCTAGGTGATAAAATGATAGGTTGGATTTTATAAGCGTTGTCATAAAAGAGTTCATATCAAGCCAATAGCAATTTCATGCCCTCACAAAGCGGAATTCCCGATGATGATATTTAGAAGGAACATTAGCGCGTCAGAGAAGCGCTCCTGTCTCACAACTTTTAGGACTGGCGCGGATACTTCACAATGACCTACCGTAGAGACCTCAGTCAGGAGGGCACAGCATTCACAACCTACTATCGAAATCTGAAGCAGAGACCAACCAACAGCAACATCAAAATGTCACCGGCAACTGATTCAACCCTGCACCTTGAAAAATTTGGAAAATTGCACCCAATACCGAAGTTAGCTGAAACCAACATCGAGCGATAACAGTAAAATCTGAAGCAACCACCTCAAAACTGATTCAGCCTGCCAAGCTCTGGTGGGAACAGCTTAAGAAAACCAAATACCGATAGAAGCATGACACCGCTTGTCACTGGCTACTCAGAGAACGACGGAAATGAGGGCAATGATGGAAATAAAGCAGCGCGTCACCTATAATCAAAGCAGTCAGTCACCTCTTACTAAGGCAACCAGACACCGAAAATTGAAATAACCGGCCACAGATGACCACAGCTGTCTCGTGTGTTGTAGTCAATTCAGGCAATTAGCCATTGAAATTTAAGAAAACCGTCACTCGCAGCTGCATCATTCATCATCGACCTATCGTCACCGAGGAGTTAAGCGATCTCGATAGTAAGTTGAGGCAATCTACAACTGACAACTGAAGTGACCAGCCGTGGGCAACATAAGTGCTCCTGAAGACGTACCCCACTCTGCCTTTGTTAGTTACAACATTCTTAGGTGCATTTTCAACATGCCTAATAATTCGTGGGTTTTCGATGGCTATTGAATGTTTTTATCTACAAGGAAAATGTGCAACGCGTTCAAGTGCCCAATCCTCATTGGCTATGTAAATTTTAACTCTATTCTCAAAGTTGAAGAATGGAAATATCAGGTAACAATGATGCAGCATGGGTATGATTTAGACGGAAGACGAGTTTGATTTCAATAGACCTAATCACTTCGTTTGGCGTACTTTGTGAGCGTTTCAAGCACATGAAGTTGGATGCAGTTCCTTCCGTTGCTACCTTGAATTCAAGTTAGTAGTACCTCCATCGATCTTTTGAAAGCGTTATTTTTTGGAGAATCAATAGTCTGTTTAAATCGACAGTCGTATTCGATTCGATTGTTTTGACGTCTATATAAATTGTTGATGACCAGTTACTTATTCCAATTTCGTGAGAGACTTCAATGCGGACGCTTCCATAATTTCTTTTGATGATAATGAATGCATCGTTAAAAATAGTTCATCTAACTCTAAACTGTGGCATATGTACTCAAAATTTTGCGGGTGATGGTCAAATTTAGACGCAAATGCCCGGATGACTGTTTAAGGAATATGTGGGCAAGGTGCGAAGGCGGTTTTGGTGTACAATGCACAGAACTGGCCAGGACGTTAGTATATCTTATGAACACAATATTTTCCAAAGTCAAGAAAATGAAAACTCGGAGCCATAAGTCAGGATGAGACTATAATTGAACTTCCTTGAGAAGTAGTCGCGTTGCCCGATGTTTCCAGAAAGCAAGTATGCCATTCAACTTTCTTTCTCACATCTCAGCGTAGGACGGAGCCTTCAAAAGAACGGCGCATTTCACTATTTATGTGAATGAGAGTTGGATGTTTGTTTGTGCGAAAGAAGTAGACGCATAAGCATAGCAAGAAATAAAAGATGAAGTTGCATTCTTCTGTGGTGCCTTAGATCAAGTGAACAATCAGTTTGATGGCTGTCGATCTACAGAACACAGTACTGCTATATCCTCATCTTTTTCAGCAAGAACTTTTTCGCCCATGAATTTAGGACTCCACTCTTCCTGTCTATTCGCCTGCAGCCAGGGCCATCACCATCTCTCGAGAAGGTTCGGTATTCAGCCAATCGACAGGATCAGAAACGGATTAGTGGGACTTTCTGCAAAACCCGGAAAAAATTCCGATATGGCTGTCAAGGAACGAGGAGAGTTGGAGGCGATGTTGTCGTTCAGAGCATATATTTTTCTATTCCTCAATGTTCCCAGCAGTTGGTTGATGTTTCATTTCAATTCGCTATAAAGCCCGTTCACAAGCTTCGATATGTGTATATTTTCAAGTGTATTGATAGGTGGATCAAGGACGGCTTATAGTTGAAGCAGCAGACAGTGTAAACCGGGCATATGGTGGGTGTTTAGAATTGCAGATTGAAAGCTTAGGCAGCACTCGTCCCATGGGATTTCAATGTACGCGAGTATATGCACACAAAATCTATTTGTCTATGTACTTATTCACTCATGTATGCATACAACTTACATACATATGTATGCCGCATTACCTGATGTAATCCCACCGGGCTTTAAATCTCCGAAGGCTTTTTGATGATGATTCGTTCGCAGCAGCTTGTTTCAATGAGTAGGAAGCAGTCTTTTTTTTAAATTTGGAATTGAAACATCTTCCTCTCGTACACCTCCAATCTATCTTTACATCTTCGATATGAAAGTAATCTTTGACCTCAAATGTATGCACAAAATTTCTGGCGTGAAATTCAAATGTATGCTTTGCTGTGCAAATGCTTGCAAGGAAGCTCTAAGCCTTCTACTTTGTACCGGTGCAATTAAGCAGCCGTTTTTGTTTGCTACAGAAAATCCGCAACGTTCAATCGAAATCCCTTCAATCTCTTCGGCAAGACGCACAGCCGGGTTGAGGGGGGCATGGGGAGATGGCACTCAGGTTCTTTTTGGCGGGCAGAGAAAAACGATGAAGACGTCGAATTCATTACTCGCCTACAAGCACCGAGTAGAATCATCTCCAGCGAGATCATATTTTCGCGCATTGGTGTTCTCGCTGTCTCGATTGAACTCCATAGTGAAAATTATCGTACCCTACAGCAGCAGAAGACGAAGAGGTTAAGCAGTTTTGTGAAGAGTTTACCCGACAATTCCACAGTAGTAATCCTGGACATATACTTTATCTTAGAATCGACCGTATCTGTACACTTGTGAGAATGAAGTTGAGGATCGATTTCAAAAGTGAGGGAAGGATTCGCAAGAAAGTAATCTATCGTGACAGACCGGAACAGTTTGCTAGAGATCTTTCCTTGCAGGCTATTGCATCCAAGGGCTGGAATATTTTCGGAAATAATGTTGATGATGATTTCTATTACTTTCTCTCAATATGTGCAAGAAATGCAAGACTGCCTTAGCAGCAAATGCAGTCAGATCACTTGATGTCGTCTAAAGCAGGAAACGCTTGCACTTCTTAGAAGAATGCAAGCGATGGCTACGGTATGTAAAACTGGTTTCGAGTACAAGCTGCTGCGCATGGTAGCAATGATGAAACTGATGGAAGGCTATAGCAACTTAGAGGAAATGCTGAAGGGAGCGACAAAACGCAAATCTAGTCGGAGAAAAGCTTACGAGGGAATATCGTTGCGCCAAAAGTAAGGACGGAAAGGAACAGACTCAGAACTGTGTTGAGTGCCAAGATGGGAGACCTGAGGACATTTGCAACTACCAACCCGACCCTCGCTGTCGCAAACGTATGAGGTTTTCATGCGAATGATTTATGCTCGGATGGAAGCTCGGGAATTCGAAAAAAGAACAGATAGGTTTCAGAAAGCGTTTCACCACTACTGACCACATTTTCGCAGTAACGCGGTTGGATGAAGGGTGCAAAGAATGCAAAATTCTTTTGTTTCTATTCTTTGTTGGTTTGAAGAAAGCCTTCGACTCTGTAGAGCATCGAGCGTACTACAAGCTTTATGGAGTAAAGAGACTGATCCGACCGATGTTCATAATAATTATTAAGGATTTATCGACATCATTGCACACAGAAATCACTCTTTTTGATGAACCAAAAAATAACAGTCCGCAGAGGTGTGAAGCAAGGAGTACTTTGTCCCAAGAAAGCCTTCACTTGTGACTCGATGGGATATTGCGGAATATGAGGATGGCAGAGGGGTTTCGTAGAGCCAGCGAAATACTTCAAATGCACGTATTTACAGATGATGCGGTGCTCATTGAAGAATGTTCGCAAACGTTGCTGAATTTGCTAAATGATCTCAGCAGCAATGAGAAGGAAGTTGGATTCAAAATGCTTGGCATCAAACGCATTGCATGACGGATATGTCTATGTGGGGTAAGCGATGCAAATGGACAACAATCTCGGTGTAGAACTGAGCAGAAGAAGATCGGGGTGGAAAGCGGTTTCAAAGCTTTGCGATGTCTTCAAAAATAGAAAAACGCTACTGTTTGTGAAGCAGAGTTGTTCAGCAGCACTGGCCTCCCTGTGCCTTTATATACGTGCGAATCGTGGAATAAAACGCTCGCAGAAGAGAAGAATTTAGAGACATTTCAACGTGTCACGGAACGGCACATGCTGAACGTCAGCAAGCTGCAACATATCCCCATTGAAGACGTGCGATCTCGTTTTGGCGTGAAAAACACTGAAATGATGTGTGCATTACGGTATAGCTGAGTTTGGAACGCGGCGAGGATGAACGACAATCGGTGGACAAAGGCGATTGTTGAATGGTATGCATGAAATATCGGAAGACGGCCGGAACGGACACCGTTGAGGTGAAGGGTGTCGCTTTTGCGTCTGCGTGGAGTCACGTGGATGCGTCAAGCGCAGGATCGAAGTGAGCGGAAGAACGGTTGTCAGCTGCATCGATGGAGAGGAACTAGTCGATGAAACTACGACTGGCGAAAATATCTAGGAGCAAATCTATAAAAAATGTCAATATATATAAATATAAATGTAAACATGTATATATGAACGTATATATATATATATAT
>JAARMF010000157.1:35903-88877 GCA_022844705.1 Toxascaris leonina | reverse complement strand
TATTTCTATATATATATATATATATATATATATATATATATATATATACATATATATATAACCAATTTTTCATAAAAATTCGAGGTGAGCTTCTTCGGAATATCTCACTGTCACATGAGACAGCCGGACCTTTTCATTTGTGCTGATACAGTCTCAGTTCCTAGGATGACCAAGCGCACGCTCAGAGTTCTTTGCTATGGCCAAAAAATCTTAAGACCATTCGATTCCGAGGCCTGCAAATAACCTCTACAAATATGTAAACTTTTCGATTTCAGAGTTGCAGTTGAATTCTCCAGTTCGCCTTATTTCGCCAGCATCCGAATACAATGCAATGCCTTTCATGGCGCAGTTTTGCCCTTGATATAGATTCCGGATGTGCATTGAGAATGTTTTTTTAATTTCTGGAAAGGTGGCTGAAAGCAACTCGCCTGTAAATGGACGCTGTGTTTAGAACCGTTATGTGCGCATAGACATATGCGATCGCAAGTGCTTTGAGTTGAAATTTGCACCAATGAAAGCATTTATGCACAGAAATATACAATTGTTTGAATGTTTCCTTAACATATCGGTTGAAATCGAACAAGCATGTTAATTGTCACACACATGCACACACTTTTTATGAGATAGAAAATAAAGGATTTTCAATACAACGAAAAAGATTAATAAAATATGAATCAAATGGTGTATTGTTCTCCTTAATCCGGTCCAAACAATTTTCTCTACAGAATAAAAAACAGCAACTAGCTTAAACGATGGTCATGCCAGGGAAAAAGAAGCCAACAAGTTTATTACTGCCCAAAGATTTCCTACACATTGCTTAGTCGGGCAATGAAAATTTACTCATCAATGCGAATCGGGTAGAAATGTTTTCTTCAGTGCGAAATTTTAACCTTTGCACATTTTCAAGTATTGCCTTGTCTTCTTCGCGTTGGAAACTCCTGTACGAACTTAGATCTTTCTCGGCCAAAATACGCCTGATCATTGCAACGAAGACAGCGGTCGATCCCAAACGCTGTAAGCAAGAGTCATCTCGCACAGCTGTCGTTCTTAGTGAACGAAGCCACACGCAGCTAGCTCTTGCTACAGAGATTGAGAGCATGGTGTAGAGAGTATAAAACTCCCACGCGAAAGCAAGAGATATAGAGATAACCAACTAGCAAGGAAGAAATCCGAGGACTGACTACTACTACTGCCTACGGCAAACCGGCTGACTAAACACTTCCGTGCGCTTTTCGGTAACTTTCGCATGATCCGCGTTACCTTTTCAGATTTCGCTTCGAAATAACTTCTAATTGGAATTTGGCGATGAATTCATACCTGTGTTTATCCTCCAATTGTTCATGAATTTGAAATCGATGTCAATCTTCAGTTTTACTGTTCAGTCGTTTTCACTACAATGTTCACTGTGACAATTGTGTATGCTTCCGGAATCATTTATGCTTCTTTCGCACGTTCATATTTTCCATGCAAAATGGTGGTTGACCTCCCTCCTTGAAGCTAACGTATTCTTTCCTATTCCTTTGTACATGTCGTTGAATTCGGATTTACTTTACTATTTGCTACACACGAAACATGAAATGTCCCAAGGCGTCTGTTTTTTGCGACTGCATTTTTTTACCTAACTACGCCTCGCAAACATACAATTTTCTGGAGGATTTAAAACGCATCTGATGCGATTTCGCAACGTTCATTGTTCGATCGCTCGAACATATTCTAGAGCCACATTTGAATTAACTTCGCTGGAGAAAATAGCCTGTTTTTGCGCAAAATTTTCTATGATTCTGGTGACTTTATTCCATTACATGAACAAATTGTTTATTTGGAGACGCTTCCGATGGTGTTTCTCAGCTTCGGTGGCTGAGAATTTAGACTTTCAGTGGAAAAGGGTTAAAGTTTCAGTAGTTCTCCTTAACGTTCTAAAGTGAAATGTAAAGATTGATCGAGTTTTCTCATTTGTCCTGCATGGTCCATAGTGTTCCAATTCTTTTTTTTTCGAACTACCCATTGTATCTGGAAGTATTTCTTCGAATGCGGGTAGAATTATTCCAGTTTCTTCTTACTTTCTATCCTTAGCATCTTGATGCAAGTTGAGAATTCATTCTTCACTCGTCGGCAAATCCACATAAAGAGCTGTAAAACAGTGAAAAGTTATTAAGTGCGTGTCCCTATCTGTCTTCACTGGTACCTTTAGTGCTTTTACAAACACTTTAAGCGGAGGAACAGCTAGCGCTCTCAGTCTAGTTTTGAAAGCATTTTTTTTAACAAATTGCCCCGGTTCATTGATTATTCTGCAGCCCTTGCGACCAGTATGAATATATAGTAGTTAAAATGAGATTAACGACAAGTTTGAGCTTGACACTTTAAGTGCATTGATAAGAGTTGCTGCTCAGCACATCGTCACTTCCGGTCAGAAATTCCATTTGCTTCGTCTACGTTGAGACTTGTTTAAGCTGCATCTAGAAAAATCGTTGTTTACCTCTGATCGCCCTCAATATGCTGAATATTATCCACTCAAATTCGATAAAGCAATTTTTCAACTCGGAGCACGATATTCGGCACGAAATCACACATTTCTCGCATACAAATACAGGAAGGGTAAGGGGTAAGAGCCTGAAATATTTCAATAATTCATACTCATATGCTTTACCCCATCCTCATCCTATGTCTTCTGTGAGCGCTTCTCGGTGATAAAGTAAGATCATGCATGATTCTCAACATGAACAACGGGCCGAATTATAGAAATGTAGAACGATCTTTGCAGCTGATCCTCTCTGTGAATGACTTTATGTGTCATTTAAGGATAACATAATGTGCCGACATAAGAAGTCAACTCATTTTCTCATTTAAACGACTGCCTTCCATTTCTCCTTTTCGCCCTCCCCCCTCCCTTCTCATCACCGAATACTAGGCCTAATAAGACATGGAAAACATACGTCATGCGAGAGAATCTTTTATGTTTCGCGTTGCCTTGTTCAAGCCCTTCAGTAAATCAACCTTGCGAAGCGCATGATGATAGAATCGCGAGTGAGCATATGCGTGTCACCGAGTCTGTGTGGCAGTTCCAACTTGGAGAACAGTTAAGCTGGAGTTGAGGAACTTCATGGCTACTGTGGCTACAGCAGGCAGCGTGGCCTCGTATGCTACCTTCTACTACATGCAGTTCCGAAAGAACAAAAAGTTGAAGACATTTAAAAATGCTTCAAAGATTTGCATGCATTTCACATCGGTTGAATCGCAGAAAGAAGTTTTTATAAAAGACCTGCACAAGTGGTCGGATCAACTAAAATATAAAGACATCAGTTGGCGCGTTTTTTGTCAGCAACTTTTGCAACTGATTGGCCAGGTGATCAGGACCCAAAGGTGCATGCTGCTTCTGCCCTTCCAGTTTTTCCGTGGTTGGTTCACTGTAGTTATTTCAGAGCGGTTTTCATTTTTATGCGCTGCTGTAAATTTTGCATATGCGGAGTATTTTAAAGGCGTGCATTTTGTATAGGGTGGCAAGTTTGACGCAGATGGGGTAATAAGACATCTGCGGACAGTTCGACCTAGTATTCGGCGATGTCACATATTTATGTGGCGAATACACGGTACTGAGCACTCGCGTCTGTGAACTACATTACGGCGATGTTACGCTGTATGTCTGTATGCGTTTGTGCCTGTCTGCGAAGTTATTTGATTCAAACAGCAATAAAAGCAGTGCGATGACATTCGGTGGATTTAATCTAGCCATAGAGTGGACCATAATACCAAAATTCAACTTCATTTATAAACTTGTAAGTTCGAAAGGAGTTGAAGGAACTCAGATGTATGCAGAGAAGTGCCCCACACGAACGGCTGGATTACGAATTATAGGGAAAAGGTTACAAAGATTTGCACCACTATTTGAATATGATCGCATTTTTACGCCTATTTCACCGAACACCGCCTCACAGATAAGTGTTACGCCTCGAATGTGAGCTTCAGCGTTGAAGTGGTCCACGATTTATTGCTAGATGAACGAAGGGAGATTAAGATACATATGCGAACAGAATTACTTTTAATGACAAAGTTTTTTTTTGTTTCAGGAGGGATGCTTCATGTGCTATATCGATTCCTTTCGAGAGCATTTCATGTTCTGTTGAAGGCTTTTACATCCCGTCATTTGCTCGCTATTTTGATTTCAGATGAATTCTTTTAATTATCGAATTCAGCCGATAATATTTTCTCTATCTGATGTTGATGCATATTTATTCCTACATCTCCGATAGTTTTATAACGTTAACGCGTCCGTGGTCTTGTCCCTTATACGAACAGACAAAAAAAAATACAAAGTTTAGCGGCGGTTAAATATGACCACTGAGGCTTTGTTTAGTACTTGTAACTACGGATTGATTTAAGAGAGATGTTTTCATGAATAATGACAACGAAAAATGGCAATCGACTTTATGACCTATGATGTCGCTTCTAAAAGGTGTCCGGACGAAATTAGTCTAAGAAAACTGCGAAAACGGCGAGATCCAAACATTTCTGATTACATTGAAACAAATTTCGTTTTCTGAGATGGAACTTTATCTGGATTGAGTTTTCTCATGCTGTCGTCTAACGCTCGCAAATTTGACCTCTCGCATTCATTCGTTTTTAGGCTCGCAAGTCTGTAGCACTTCCAACCTTACAAAGTAGGCATTTATTTGAGAGGAGGTTTATGCACTTGCCACTTGTAAGGCGAATCTGTGCTCGAGAGACGCCTATATGAGAGGAGATATATTTAGCTGAGATATACGTTTTTCTTGGTACTATGCTCTTATATCAAAAGCTCGCAATCAGATTAGTAAATTTGCTGCATCGATATAACTTGCCACATCGATATATCCACAAAATGCCATATGCTATTCCAGAAAGGAATAAGCATCCCTTCACGCCGCCCATGCCACCCTTTAACAGAGCATCATTCCTTCTCTCACCTCACGAGATCGCGGTTTGATGCCAAAACTACTGACTGTATTTTCATATTCTTGCCTTATCGCTTCTTCCTTTCTCTGCCGCTTAATACCTAAGATAAAGCAATAAATAAGTGGATCAATACAGATGCACCGCTTCAGATTGACACGGGTGGTGTACGCTGCTTTGCTGTTCAATAGATTTGGTTTGGTCGACTAAGAGTACACAAGAAAATGTATGCAAAGATCAGCTTGCAGAATCAGAGTTCTCATGTCAGATTTTTAGAAACATTTTGCATACATGGAGGACGGTATCTTCGCACGCCCCCTCCCCTCCCCCCCCCCCCTCACCCCCTCCCCACCTCCCCTTACCAACTCTCACTTCTTATCACCTCTCCAAGCTTACGGCAGCGTTACTTTAGAAACACAGATACGCTGCTGATATTTTGTTTCATTGTATTTTTAGACACTATATATCAGCATTAAAAGCCAAATGAAATATGACTTTTGTCCAGATTCGCAGGCGAATCGCCAAATCCGAATTGTTGACTACGTCAATTGGCGTTGCGAGCATTTGAGCCGATGGCAGTAACGACTATGCGTAGAACAAATGTGGCATCAAATGTTCTTTGACAATCCGCAACCAACTGCGAACTGCCAAAGAAAAAATGATTTTTTCCCGTTTTTTACAGAAAATTTGAAGAAAGTTGAATGCTGAAACCCTCCATCAAATGGGGTTGAATTGGAGAAAGCGGTCGTCGCATCTTAACAAATATGTCCACTGATCGATCGGCTATTCATTTAGGATTTGTAGAAATACTAAAAAGAGCTATTCACAGCTTGTCAAAGTAGATTGCTCGAGGGTCACTGAACTGAGACTACTCCTGGTAAAGTTACTGGTTAAACTCAGTGTTGTTTGGTGAGAAGCAGTCTTGCATGCCACCATCTAGGGTGCCGCAAAATTCGATTATAAAGATTGGCATTAAATATTCGGCTATATTATTGTTTTTATGAGCGATAAATTTGATGCTAATTTGAAAGTAACATTAAGGTTGGCCACCGTACGATGTCGGCGGAGGGATTTTGGCTATTCGAAGGCCTGGAAGAAGAACCGTATGGACTTCTGCCGCTGGTCAACCTCTCTGGTAAAGGCGGCCCAACATCAACGAAATACGTTGAACGAATTGGTTCGTATCAATGGTACCTTGCTGACGATGGCCCTACTATTATAGTAAGTATGAATTTCTTACTCTTTTTAGGTGAAACGAGTCAAGTCTGATGCACATAAGCCAAAACCAAATTGAGCAATTAGTCAGTCTGATGACGCGTTTGACAAGTTTTTACAAAAAAGCTTAAGCGGCTCGATTCTTTTGAACAATTCTAATTGATAATTCGATTGTTTTTCCTCAATTTTGAAAACGCGACTTTCTTTCTCGAAAATATTAAATTATTAAAGCGATTCATTGGCAGATTAAACGATCCGGATTAACTGATTCTTTAGTTCAAATACTAAAGAAAAAGCCTTTGCAAAACTTTGCGACTTCACCGGAACTGAGCAGTGTAAATTTCGAGTACTCAGTGTTTCCTTTCAAAAAAAGTCTTGTTGATGAATTAATCATTTTTTCCAACGGTTGTTAGCTCTGAAAAAAAAAAACAACAGAAAACTAGCAAATATCGACTGTTGTTCGGATGTGGCGATATTCTCATAAATATCCACAGAATTCGATTGACCCATTCATTAATATTATCGGTTCTTGTGCTCCTACAGTCTCGAGGTAGATCGAATTTTGTTGCTTTGAAAACTGATAAACACCTTAGCAAACATTCTCATGTGGAAAACTGCTTCAGATGCCTGGAATGCCACTAGAATCATTCTTCTGGCCCGGTGGCAAATTACAACAAGATCGCGGCGTTGTTATCTACGATGTGAACCACTTAAAGGTGAGTTCATCGAATATGCAAATACAAACTCCTAATCAGGAACAGGAAAGTGTAGTGGCAGAGCACAGCTTGAACCTGCGAATAATTAATGCCACGAAGTCGACCACGAAGAAGAATCGACTGCTTTTCAAACCAATTTCCTTGCGACCTGGCTGCTTGACCCGTGTTGCCCAACGCGCATGATTGATTTCATAATTATCATGAGAATGTTGGCCCACATTCCCACCATATGAGCATTCTGACCTCTGATATATTATGAAATTTTTGAAACTGCTCACAACAATGCTTCTTTCATCGTGCGTCAAGAATTACAGCAGTGGTCAGTGGACATTTTATGCTTTAAGATTACGAACTACAGAAAGCGAGACATATTATGAACCTAAGAGAAATATTAGCCATGACAGCCGTCTTAGGAAACTGGAAGAAAAAAACAACAACCTTTGCCAGTTTCATAGTAGTTAAAAACGTTGAGTCGAGCGAGCTTCATAGCGTTTGCCCTATCCTATAGAATCCAACAGCTCAAATTACAGAAAAAGAGGACTTTTTTGGTTCTAGAAGTCATGGTGCCGATTGATTCTATTTCGATGGGAATAAATCTGTGAGGAACTCTATTAATCATTGCTGAAGTTGCTTCACTTGCTGTTCTCTGAATATTATTCAAACTACTAAGAGAAATGAAACTCATGTTTACTTTCAAAACAGACGGCATATCGTATACGCTTGAACAGCGACCTTATGCCCAACGAATTTTGGGAATAGTTTGATTTGAGTGAATATATTGCCGTGTTTTTTCTTAAAGGCTGCACCCAATTCCCGAAGTAATCGTATCATATCGTAATTTATCTAATGTGTCCTGTGATAAGCTAATACCACTAAAAATTTTCATCGGTTTCTCATAATCGAACTGAGGAGAAGGCCTCGTTCATGTTTACAATTGTTTCAAAAGAAATGATATATTGAGCCTTAATCTTAGTTTTCAAATAAGAACTCGTTGATATCTCTGATAGAAATGTTCGACAACAGAAAGAAACATTCTTTAGCATATTACATTGTTGCCTGTGAATATGTTTGGTTCATTCACTATGGCAACAAATATTCTTCAAACGCTGAAGTTCTTCTCTCATGCATTTCAAGTAATAAACAGGGCAAGTGGATTCGATCCTTTCAAGCCCTCCCCCTTTGGTCCATTTTCCACCCTCGCATCCCCTCTTCCGATATGCTAATTGACGAGTCACGGAAATGGGCCACAATCCCGGGTTCTTGACAGTTCCAAAATGGATTCGTATGTCTTAAGCGTTGCATATGTCTGCATCAGAGCGTTGTACTGAAGTCCGATGAACAGGTGCTTGCATTGAACTGATGGTGTAGCGCTATTTGCTGCAGCTGTTACGCAGCAAATCTAAGCAATCGATGAAGCAATGCGTGCACGGCGAGAGGGAACATTTTGCGTCGGATAATGATGGCCACAAACTATGCCAATGGTACTTGAAGCCCGCAAATGCTTTGATCACATAAATACATTTTTGAGGGGTTAGGCGAGTACTGCAGGAGTCTCAAACATTGAATAAATTTGTTACTGGGGGAGCCGGGAAAACTACAATGAATATGGTTAGGGTTTGGAAAGAAAGGAGAATGTGTTGGAAAGAGTGGAGGAAATCATCTGTACAGTTGAATTTTCATATTCGGTATATCTTCAAATTGCGAGCTTATATAATGCGGTGAGTATCATTTTGCAGTGGAGAAAGAAAAGTTCGGTCGTTTTCACAAAATTTCAAGTTACCCGATCTTAATGAATCCTCCGCCTTTTTGTAGATGAATATATTTGCGGAAATGAACCCACTTCGAAGCTGCGTATTGGCAATTGTCAACATGAAATCAACAAGGAATTCGTGACCAAAAATTCCCTATAATCATTTGCTTGATCCCGTCTTATATGCATTCATATATAACAAATGATATACGTAATCACTGTTAAATTACAAAGGAATTTAAGGTTTTTTATCATCAAAATGAGAAAATGCACAATTTGATGGCCTAGGAAGTGGATGGATGCACATCTCTAAGCGACGAAATTAAATATTCGCCAATTGTGGTTTTCACTCATGTGTGAGCTTCGTTGCTCGAGTCACAAAAGATTACCTTTGTGACCAATGGCTCAATATTTGTGCACTTAGAACGGATTTGCAATGACCTCTAGATCACCCAACGAACTATAGCATATCATCACTAAGCTCACCATTCACTGCGAAAATTACCATTAAAAGTTGCATGCAATAAAAAAGTTGGAAGTTTCGCTGTTTATTGCTGCCAATAGTTTTCCACTTTTTGAAATTGAATCCCAAAGTTCGGACAAATTTTTCCGACGTTTATAACAACTTTTCAGCCAGCGGAAATTTTAGGCGAAAAAAAAAAGAATCTTTTGAAGCTTTGGTTGCCCCGAAGAGAAGCTTCAGTTTATGAAACACTAATATTTATATATAATATCTTATAAAATCTTATTTATATAACACCAATGGTTAAAACTGTTGAAGTAATTTGTGATTTGTTGGGAAGTTTCATCATACTCTTGGCATCATCGGACCATGGCCTGTGGAGTATTGGGAATAGTGGAAGCCAGTTCTAGATTGAAAAATTGTCGGAGATACTTATTACGAGCCTGAGCGCACATTTGAGACAGGAAATGACTAAAAACACTAGTTAGATCTTGTTTTTTTCTCTTCTATTATTATTATTATTACTATTATCACTATTATTACCATTATTATTATTATTGTTACTATTATTATTATTGTTGTTATTATTGTTATTTTATTATTATTATTATTATTATTATTATTATTATTATTATTATATTATTATTATTATTATTATTATCATTATTATTATTACTATCATTATCATTATCATCATCACTATCATTATCACTGTCATTATCATTATCATTATCGTTATAATTATCATTATCATTGTCATTATCATTATTATTATTATTGAGGCATGCAATGGTGCGCTTATTTTTCCTTTGCGGCTGCTGTCCTTACACTAAGCGATAATAAAATGACGTTATCCCGTAGTAGGCAAAGTCGCAGCAATTGTTAATTTGAGATCCAGTCTTCAGACCGGACGACATTGGCCGTTCCGTTCGTTTTCCGATCTTGGACTCGATCGGGCCTAGCGATTTTCAAACTGCATACGAGGCCCATTAGGGCTGATGCAGAATGCGGGATATGAAATTGCAGCGGGCAATTTGTTATGCAACCGAGACGCTGCAGATGAGAGAGACACAAAAGATAAGGGGAGAAAGGAAAGAGGGGAGTGGTTCAGGCAGTTTGCCTCATGCGACATTCTTCGCGAGAGGTACGCTGTTAAGAGTCACGATACGAACTTGTTAACAATACACCCTTCATCGCTGTTTACTGATCAAGGTAACAGCGTGAGTGCCGATCTTTCACGTTATTCTACAGATACAGTTCGGTCCTGCTAGCTTCCTCCTCCTCTTCCACGCATTCTTGAATGTACCGAGACCCCTTACTCATCACCTGGTCCTCGAAACCATGAAGCAAGCCTCTATGAATTAGCACCTATTGCAGGCAGACAGTTGGCCTCTTTTAACTTTTGGCTCAGCATTCTGGGCTGTTTATGAGGGCGGTGGTAACTTTTTACTCGATGCGCTTACTCGTCATTTGCAATATGCAGCGAGACGTTCATTTCAAGTCATTTTCTCGAATGTCCTGAAAACCTGGCTTCAAGGAATATGTTGATGAAAAGGTGGGAAATATTTATTTCCCTCACGACTCCTTAGAAATAATTACAGTCTATTCATGAGCGTGGAGACTACCTGAATATGCTGTATGCGCAATGATTTCATTATATCTCATAGCTGTAAGTCACCAAGGTCCCGACGCAGGATTCAAACGCTGCAGTGTGAGGTGCTGTTTTGGCATCGGTGCGGAATATACGCTCATTAACGAGCAGGAATCAATAAACTGCAGTTACGGCAAATGTGTCATACGACGTAAATTGACTCCTATAAACTAGAGATGCTTATAACAAAATATGCAATATGTGAGAGACCTGGGCACCAGAAAAGGAAAAAAGCATCCCTGCTCTCAACAAAGTTGGCAGGAGAAGCTTCTCACCGCCGCCGCAGTGCTGCCCAGCAGAACGTTGAGAAATCCCTCTCCCTTGCTCGTCAACTACAAATAGCTTGAAATACTGAGATTTTTGTGGGTATTTAACCAACAAAGGCCTTATTTCAAATTTATGCAGTTGGTAACGAGTAAGAAATATCATTGAAAAGGAAACATACTCAAAAGCACTCTATTGAATGGAAAGAAGTTATGAGAAGTTAACCATCTATGCTTATCACACCACTTTATGGCTTGCGATTCCTAAAATAGTCCGTCTCAGTCCGGTTGGAATTTCATGTAACGAAGGTGTAGTCGGGTGATTTTGGAGGGGTAAGCGTGGGAAATCTAGTCCGGTCCTATGTGGCCGGAAGTCCATTGACCCTAGATTGGAGAAATGATTTTCCTTTTAACCAACTCCTGATCATAGCATCAATCGCGATCACTTCAACTCGCAAAAGAAAAGGATGGCCGAGCAGCTCTTGCAGCCCTATGTTGTTACCGCCTGTTAATGATCCTGTTGATATCTTTCGGTATCTCTTCTGATACAAAGCAGACGGTTGGACAGTATGCCACAGTGGGGCTTTATTGAATGCTCTAAATGAAGATTTCAGGTTCGCGACGGTCCACTTGATACTGCAATATTGGCCGCGAGGCATTTAACTTCGAAAACGAAGAAGCCGATAAATTTTAATGAGTTTGATTTTATTACCGACGCCGTCAATCTGCAAAAGCTGTTTGCGTTTGCTCAAGAAGCAGGAGATGGCCTCTTCCGAATCGACGTCGAACGCATTGGAAAAACGGTCCTTCTAACGAGGTAATCCCACAATCCTATCGTTGTTTCTTAAAAGATTGTCTGTGAAGTAAGCAAATGGTGATTCTGTGATTGTCTGTGAAAAGGACGAAGTTACAGGCAGAGACTGAGTTGAAATGGAACGAAAAATATGCAACATCTATAGTTTCTATTGGTAGATTCATTCTTAGAGATTGCACAATAAATCCCCAAACCAATGCTACATCATATACTTATGAAGTTATACTCTTAGAAGCTGTAAGCGTTTACATAGCACTGTTGAGTTCAAAAACTATTCTAACCTACAATTTCACAACTTCAGGATGGAAGCTTCGGATCTTATGGAGATTGGGCATGTCACTTTCGACCAGGCACTTAAGCGCAAGATGACTAAATCACGCTCTAAATTCACGTCTGGACCGTTTTTCCAACTCGTTCAATATCAGTTCGGCAACTTTAAGCTTCTCGTTCGATTTGAAGTGGATTGTGCTGATTACGCGGCTGTTAAAGCAGCAAGGTTTTTTTGTTCAATCGTTCAGCTTTTTTATTGCTCTTCTTCGGAGAATATGCAAACATTCATCAATATAGTCCTCCCCCCCCCCCTCCTCCGCGAATAGGTACTCCAGTCCAATCTCAAATCACTCGTCTTATCACACTTTACCTATAAGACGTACATGATATCAAAAGATGTATGTCGAAGGACTGCAAAAAAGCAATCTTTTAGATCCCTTGCGAATTCTTAATTAGTTTTCCAAACGTATACTGGCACCTTAGCCTCACTCAAAATTAAATTGCAAATTCGGCACTGTTGGCAGCAATCAAGGCGTAAAGAAGAGTAGAAACGAGACAAAATTTTCGTGACCATTTCTCTACATCACCCTGAAATGCGAAATTATCGACACCGTTCGAGCTGAATCGATGGTTCACCAACGTCCATCACCTATAAATCATTGAAATACCGATATTTCCATCAATATCAATGCTTCAGCCTGTTTCACTACGTCCGATTGCTTGCCCATCAGGTCGCGTATAATATGAAAACGAGTACTGCGAAGTTTTTTGAGAATTAGTGTAGAAGAACTTTTATGTTTGTTTTGAACAGAAATAAATTCACCCTATATTCTTTTGGCCATTAGGGAAGGTACTTGATTGCCAAATTCCGTTTATACGTGGATGCGTTCGGGGTACGTGTAAGCTCGCGCATATGCGAATGTGTAATGTGCGGGGTCTGTGTCTGCGCCATAGTGTTTATGCGTACGTGCGTGCAGTCTGTGCGTGTGTCAATTGCATTGACTTCCTGCTTTATTTCTCTCTTAATCATGATAAAGGTGCGACGGCTTCATCCGATATGAAGGAATACCCTTTCTAACACCAACTTTCGCGGGACCTGGCAATCGTCACGATTTTCCTATCTCCTTCCCCCTCCCCTTCTCCTCAGCTTATGATAAAAAAGTGAATCATTTTACTCATGATCTGTTGTAGATGAAGGATAGGTTTTTATTGAAGTTTTTATTGCTAAACACTTAGCTCGACCCCACAAATATTCTCAACCTGTATGAGTAATTTTGCAATAACACCGAAAATTCTTTGCATGTTGCATACGTATGAAAAATTAGCTGCTGCATCTCGTCATCGACAGCATTTTTCTTGGGACCTTTGACTTTTTGCTTGCATAAATAAACCTGTACTAACATCCCATATTTTTAACTTACTGCATAAGCATAGACTGATGGCTTACCACTATTATCTCATAGCTCTTGTCACAGATCGAGTTGAGCAGAAAATATTACGAAAAAGTTCGGAGGGCCATCGAAAAAGTTCGGAGGGCCATTTTTAATGACCCACAACGACACTGCCTTTCAGAGTTCATATGCATCATAGATGGCTGAATGAACATCGAATCGTTGGCTGGAGAGTTAAGCAGCGAATGCTTTTTTTTCTGCTTTTTTTAAATGGCGTTTTAAAATGAAACATTCGGTGAATAACAGTCCCAAGTTCATTCTGAATGCACTTCACCTATAGGATACTGTGAAAATGACAAACCCATAGTGATAGGTTTATCCATGTCGAAAACTTTCGAGGACACTGTTTCTCTCAAAACTTCAGGAATAGATAAGCCGATCTAGCTGGTTCTTGTCGGAAATAGTTAAATACTTTTCTTAAGCTCGTGTAGGTAGCTCGCGGAAGTGGCTTCTAGAAGTGAACCCCAGAACCATAAGGACGTAAACAACTTTTTTGAAAACTTCTTGTACTCCTCTATAGTGAATTATTACCAGCACGTTATGTGTACATAGTTTGTACGGTACTTCACAGGTGCCCTATATGTTATCGATACCAATCATATTTTTATCACCGTTGTCCTAAAAGTTTCGAAAAAAATTCACCTCTAAACCCTCGTAGAGTTCATCTTGTAGAACATATTGTGAAACAAAAAAAGAGCAACAAAGTTCAGGCGTACGGCGCAGAAATTGATCAGCGAATGATGTATCGCTATTTGGTGCACCTTTCGAGCAGGTGTTATGTAAACAAATAATAAAATGCCAACATAATACATGCGAAATGAGCGACTAGACACGGTTTCTTCTATCGCACTCCATTTCCTCGTCTTAAATCTCCGCAAGACCCAATATAGAATATAATCCATTTTCAAGATCGTCATTGATCTTCTACTCTGAAAATAGTTAAGACGAACTTCACACCTCAATTCATTTGTAAAGAAATTGTTGCTACAAGTCAAAATTTTGTCATTCTGTGTGCAAGAACTGCCTCTATGATGCCGAACACATTCCCTTCCCCACCCCTTCCCCTCCCTCTCCCACTCTCTGTGTCATACCCTGAGATTCAGTTTTCGCGAATAGGTACATGTCAAATTTCTTGCCGACTTCAGCGAGAACAATCCGGATATGGAAAACGAGCCGCAACCAGAAAAGAAGCATTTTGAGGAGAACACCTCGATAGAGTATATGGAATACGGCAGCGTTCCTCGTGATATTCCACTGCAGCTGTTGACCACTTATCCACAAGGAGCTGGCTTCCCATTCTTTACATGGGCTCAATTGTTCTTCACAACTGGGGACCAGGTTTCACATCTACATATCTTCTTTCTGAATTTTTTTGAATATATCACTGCAAAACTAATCGCCTTGCTTCGTTCTACACAGTAGGCGAGACCCAAGAAACTAGAACAAGATCGAGTGTTGAATTCCCGTGGCTCATTACGCCAATAAAAATCTTAGTCCCTAGTAACGCTAACATCACAGCCACAAGTGTCCCTGTTTATCTTATCTTGCAAATGCCTGTGTCCACTTTTACATTCTCCAGATGAAAGTGGACTATACGAAATGCTTCCTTCCTCTCTCGTCTGTGTTAAGGGAGGAACCACAATACAGACTTTTTTTTTTGAAAACGAAAAAAGAGGGGACAAAGATCACCTACAAAGTTGTTCGTATTTGTAAAACAATATGGGAGTAAGGGGATAGAAAATAACAACCTTTATCGAAGAGAACATATTCTGATGCAAACAGAAGGGAGAAGTTTTTATGATTTATTGCACAAATTATTCGCCGAACACTTCCAGCTTAGAATGCTCAGCAGCCCAGTTTCATTTGAAACTACTTCCGGCTAATAATATGTTGCTTAATGAACTCACATCAAAAGCACAGCGGTAGTTTCTTCTGAGGTGCTAATTTTCTTCCTCTCTTACGAAAATGATAGTTCAGTTTCTAAATTTATTCATCACGGAATGTTTATTGTTTATTACTGCTGAAAAGTTTGACAGCAACGTGCTTCTATGAGGGATCCGATGGGACAAAGTTGTTCCGATTGCTCATATTCCTCGTCCGAGTGGTGAATATTTGCGTTTACTGTGCACAAATAGAAAAAGTGTATTGAGTATCTCATCAAGTTTTAATTGAAACGTCCCTATACAAGCTTCCCGCCTGCTTTACAGATTTCCGGCCTGCTTGTCATCTAGCATATTTGGCTTCTCAATTTTGTTGAAAACTGGATGCATGAGTAATCCAACTAGAAAGTCCTATAAGCAATTTGAAAAGCTTTCATAAAATGGTTCATGTATTCTTTGCATTAGCGTTCAGGAGAACACAATTCTCCATCATTCGATGAGAAATTTATGAACTTAGCAACAGTTTTCGAGACAGCCCATCATTTTGCTGAAATTCCCTTGAGAGCTTTTACTAGCTATATATCTTCACTGTGATTCAAAAATTCAGAGAAGAGTTTTAGCTTCTCATAACCAATGAAATCGAAAATTCTTCAGAGCTCTTCTTACAAAAGTTTCGAAAAAATGACTTATTTCAGACAAAAACAGCACACTTTCGAAATTAAAGTCAGTACCCGGTTCACGAATAGTCTTCTTCCTCCTTATTGGAGAAGGAAATTGATTCTTGCCGATCGGTTCGGTCCTTGAATTTGTAATGCAGGAAAGCTTGTGACATTTATCTCGATTTGCATCCAACGGATGCCACTAAAATTGCTGCATTGTCCTCTGATCCTGTGTAGTGTGCTTCACTATCTACAACAATGAACACTTGTGTCCTTGGTCAACCTTGCATGCGATTGCATTTGAAACACTAAAGTTCATCGATCGAAGACGAAACACTAGCCAGTAGAACTGATGTTTAACCACAACTTCTAATCCTTTTATCGCCACAGCTGAGCCTCGATAAATACGACTTTCACGTGTTGAAAGGGATAGATAGGAAGAAAGAAAGAGGGAAAAAGAGAGAGAGGAGACGAAAGGGAGAGAGTGAGGGAAAGGAAAAAAGAAAAAATTCCATGAAGAAAAAGTGAGGGAAAGAGGGAGAAGGAAGAGAAGGAAGAGAGAGGAAGGGGTTGAAAAGAAAAGAGGAGAAGAAAAGAGAGGACTGGGCAAGGAAAGAGAGAAGAAGAGAAATCTGAATTTGCCGCGCTACGCGTCACTCATTATTTGTTTAGAAATTGAAATTAAAAATTGCATATGTCACCAGGTTTTGCGTCCAAGGTGGGTTACTTGCAAGTGAGTATCAGGTTGAATATCCTCTTCCTTCAACTTCATACATTTTTGTGATTTTTCATTTTTAACCTTCCAATTCGACAAGACATTAATGACAGTCATACAAGCAACTTAACAGCTGTTCAAAAATTCGGAACATTATTTAAGCCGAATGTTTTTGCCTTGTGGCCGTAAATCGAGAGACATGAGTAGAGGATTAGCTACAGCAGCAGCATCGGCCTTCGAGTGCATTAGTGAATAGGCAACAGAGATCGATGCACATAAATTCAAAATGCGCATTCCAAAAAAGGATCGATGCAACTGTCCTGGAAGGAAGGAAATGAAGAGCACATGCTCGTGAAGTGTATATCCTTAGCCCATCACTCGTCTTGTCTTCCCTTTTTTTTGTAAGATGGTTTCACCTCAAAGTCAAAGTAGTCCTTTTGGTTGAGGACGACAGCAAAAGATCTTTGCGCTGGGTTGCTTGCTTACGCTAAGTATGAGCTGCTCGGAGATCCAATTAGTGCTCAATAACTATTGCTGTTTGTTGATGCTTTCACTGGCGCATCAAGCTAATGCAGATGGGGAACTGTTTTAGCGATGTGGGATAACAGTTCCATGCGATAACCAGTGATCTCATTCAACGCTGTGGAGAAAGGTGGACAAAAAGAGCAGCACGGATACCAACAGTACAGCATGCATTAGCACGGCAATGATACGAGCGCATTTATTGAGCGCACACTCTCCGTAAATGCCATTCAGTTCTCATTGAATGCAAGAATTGGCCTACTTGAACGAATATCTCTGGATCTTGCTTTCTCTTTCTCTATCCTCCTTTCTTCTACGATCATATCGCTTAACGTGATTTCTTTTCAGGAAATAGTCGGTTGGTTCAAAGGCAATGGGGACTTTACGAAGCCAGCTATGAACTCATTAGCCGACATATCGAAGCTGATGAAGCCACTGCCATATGCGGTGCTATCGAAAGTGCACGACTGTTTGGCAAAGATCTCCAAGTTCATGATCAAAAATGATGCCGACTTCAAATGTGCACTTGTCTGGAAGGGCAAAAACCATTTGGAGATCTTCGCTAAAGATCCTAATGCAGGAAGTGCTCTTTCGGCAGGCGTGAAAGCATATCTGCAGACACAGTGCCCCGAACCGGAACAACAAGACGAGTGACCCACCGCTCGCTGACCTCTGCTTGTGTCTCGGTTACTGGACGCCAGTGATAGCTGACGTTTTTGAGGCCAAAAATATGCATCGTCCAATGGTTTTCTGCAACATTTTCAATGTGATACGTCCAAATCAGCCAAATGTTCTTATACGATCATCCTGAATTCCGTAGCCAAATGGCAAAGAACCAGAATATCGCATGAAAAGTTTCGGTTTAATCAGATCAGTGACCTTACTCTTTGGGGGATAATTAGCAGCATCAGGAGTCCGTTTCATGAGGACTATCCTCTGGAGCACAATTACTGTTCAAATTATCATCCCTTGGAGCACAGTCACGTGGCATTGACGGCTGCGTTGATTGGAGCCAAGCAGTGTACTCGAACTATTGAATGCAAATTTTGATACGAACTTTCGAGTGTTTCATACTACAGCACCTCTCAATCCTATGTTTCTAGCAAATTGCACTTTCTAAATCATTGTTATTATATAATAATGCATATATTAGTTAAAATTTCCTCACTATTAGAAGCGTTGATATTGTTTCTATATCGCCCGAAAGGATAATGCATTTGGCTGTTTCATTTATCATCATCTTATCGAAAATATCGCATCATAATACTAGGGGCCCAATTAGCTAAGTACTACTTACGCAAAATTTATGGGATGTTTCCTAAAATGACATTTTTATGGCACAGTTTGAATGACGAGAATATGAAATGCATCCATGTTAAGCTCAATGATTGTTAAGCCATTTTATAAGCTGAATGCTTCTCCTCGTAACACCAATCAATTTTCATGCAATCGATGAACAATTTATTGTCTTCATTGGTATCGTTTCATTGATCGCACCGACGTTCAACAACTGTGTTCAGTTGGTCACTTCTTGCTTGCAGCACTGTTACTTTCCCCACTATTGTGCTAATTCATCCATCCTCCATGAGGCAATTATTCGGCGTGATCTGCGGTGCCACTGATTGATGCAAAAAACGAGCAGCAATCCCTGTGGACAAGCATCGTTGGCTTCATAAATCCATAATGCTGCTGAACGCTCCTGCTGATAAATTCGTATTGCACATAAACCTTTCGCCTCCCTTCAGTTAGCTGTTAAATAATTTCTTTTGCAGATATCAAGTCATTCAAAGTTGTTCCCATAATAGGAACAATAACTCGGAAGAATGAAAGGATTGGTGATTTAAAATTTCGTATCTAAAGATATGAAAGAGATTTGGATTTATTGTTATATTATCTCCGTGGATCTAACCTACAACCAGTAAGGCAGGACAATTTTGTGCGACTGTGGTGAATTACGAGGATGACTAGTATGGGTGATTAGGATCCTGAAAAAAAAAGCAAGTTTAGCAGGTTTTTAGATGAGCACCAATTTGTCGGATTTCCGAGGATTTCCGAGTTGATGAATGTGACGACACTTACTCCACTAATGTTATGTTGCATAGTTGACAAGTGGTGTGATTAGCTGTCCTTTGAATCCATTGAGCAGCAATGATTTCCAATGTTTGATTATTGAGAAAAAATACCAAATTAAAGAACTCACCCCTCCTCTGCCTCCTCCCCCCTCCATCCCCTGCCCTCTTATAGGAGATGTTCTTTTGAATGCAGTGAACTAATGAATCCACTGCGAAATGCACCGCACTTCATCGTTTAAAGCAATTTATGATATTTCGGTTAATCAGTTTCTTGTTTTTGTTTTGCGGACTAATCCGTTTCTTTAATCACCTTCCTTTTGAAAAGAAGATCTATGTTTTCCTTTATAGCTGAAACACTCAGTAAAATTTTATGCGCACTTCGGTGTTCCCACTGAAATTCGAAGTTATCTTAATATGAGTATGACCGTCATGTATCTACTGAATGTGAATAAATCCTGTTTGTTGCATCGTTACCGATGTGTTGAATTGTCGAGTCGAATAGCCGAATGGCGTAACAGAGATTTGCTGAGGATGAGGAAATATGACGCAACGAAAAAAATAAAAGCTCTCAGAGGATCATCAACAATGAAAAACAAATGAGAAGTAGTTTTTACAACACACAAGCAGGAAAGCAGACGGAAATATGTATCACTCCGCTGAGTTGAGATGAGTCAGTGGGTGGGTCTCTCTCAGAGGAGTGTTGTTAACAAATGTGAGCTTTATATTTGGCAGGACGATCACAGTTGGCAATTACGCCGAGCGATGCATAAATAGAGGAAAAATTTGCCTCAATTTCGCTTTCATCTCAATTTTCGATAGCACAACAAAAAGGATCGCATCAAACACGATCAACAATTTCTATTTCATTCATTTCTTAACGATTAACATGAAAGCCGATGAGAAAATTAATCGATTTCATTTTGTAGATTTGATAAAAGTGAAGAGCTGCGTTATCACAGATACGAATGATTTGCATTACTCGAAATTTTTTGTAGCAACTAAAAACCTATAGAAATTAGCGAAAGCTTCCATCGTTGCGTGAAGCGACATCACTGCTGAAAACAAAGAGATTAGCGCTGGTTTGATTTCCTTTTGTGTCGCATTAGTACAAGTTAATGATTATAAGAAATACCTCACCAACACGGATCGGATATTCCCTCAGTGTATTATTGCTACCTCGGCTCAAATAATCTGATATGTGACGACTATAAACTATAGAACAGTAATCCAGCAAACATATACTTTATGTTTCCAAAAGAGATGCAGCGTCCCAGTTTCAAAGCAGCATTAGAGGAACTCTGCAGTACTGATAGTTCTTTAGTTCATTACAAGGGTGTTGAGAAGAACTCGTTCAACTCTTGCAAGAAAACGAACCTCCACAAAGATAAAGCCGAGATATTGCGAACATGAGCGCTTTATTAGCGATTAAGGCAACAGATTCACTCCATCAATAGCAAGGCTTTAAATACCGTGACGGAAAGACCGTTCCATTTTTTAGGAGCAAGAGAGGGAGGAGGGGACAGAGATGGAATATGACTGGAACAGAACAGATTTTTGTCGCGAGAAATGAGCAACTTTAAGAAGCGAGAAGGAAGAGCGAGTTGTCCTTGAAGGCGCAGGATAATGCAATCAGCGTAAGCTATCTTTTTTTATCCGACTGCCGTTTGCGAAGTTGCATCTATCTCAACTTAACTGCTGCATCGATTCCTCCAGCACCACGAGCTGTCTAAACGATTTCTCGTCCTTCAGGCTGCAGAATGCTAGCTTCATTGGCTAGTGTACTGTTGATAAAAGAAATATTGAAGTTAATGCTTGTGGGGTTCCTCTTCACCCATTTTCATCATGCATATGCGAATCACTGTCACATACTCCGCAATCCGAATCAGGGCAAGCTGATCCATAAATGGTGTTGGTATTTCTGCAACAAAACCATTTATTACCTTATTAATGCCTTTGCTAACCACTTTATCTCTGTGCTTCCATTCGGCATGCCCAAATTTATTCTCTCCTCATGAGCATCCTCCACTGCACAAACATCCGGTTATCCAAATTCCGTTCTCTTCATGTTCCAAACGTGTTGGGACTGAGTTTGTTCACTGTTTCGCCATAGATAAAGCATCTCTGCGTATATGACAAAGAAATCAAGATGCTCTTCCGATGCTTTAAATGGTTCTTCGCACGGTTTTGAAGAAAGAGGTATTACTAATTTCTTCATGTGTGCTGCTACTTGATGTTCAAAGATTTTTGAATTCTCTATGTTCTGATTGATCACCCACGTGTATTCGTCGAAGATGCATTTGTTGAGAGGACAACCTAGTAAACAATCGGTGACGCAATCGTGGAAGCGCTTTTATCGCAGCACCATGCTAGTTTCCGCTGTAGGTATTAAGGTATTTTCATTTACATAGTTGAACAACAACCTCATTTCTGAAAGGCTACTAAAAAAAGCTCACAGTCTCAGATTTCTTCTCACAGTTCAGGACTGATAATGAATTCATCCGAAGAGGCATCAATAGTGGCCTTCAATCGGACGGTCCAATATTGCCTATCGTTCTGGAAAATGTTTAGGATTTGCTCTGGAATATCACTAACAAGGTGCATTGAATAAGCAAGGAAAAAACTCATGTAGAAATATGAGCCAAACTCCCCAACTTCGGTCGATTTTTGATGCAAACACCCCCACTTTGCAATTAACGCAGACAGAGTTAGTTGGAACTAAGTAAGGAGTTTCACATACAAAGTTTTCCGACGATAAATGTGATGTGCTTCAGCAAAACTTTCTTTGGAAATTATGCCTATCCGGTCATTTCGTTCCAAATTACTCGTGGTCGCATTAACTTCATCATATATAACCACAGCTAGCTTATACTACCATTGATACAATCTTGTCAATTCGAGGTCCTGAGCATCAGAACTGTGCGATAGTCATCATTCATAAGTCATGCTGAATCGCGACCAAAGCTGAAGTGCCACCTGAGCACGATGGGGTGTCTGAAACTCGTCACGGAAATGTAGTCCACTAGGTTTGGGCGTGACTTCACTGCTAACGGCAAAGTCGCGATGTCCGCTTCATTTAATCTCTGTTCATCAAGAGGTTGAATCAGAAACTTAATTGCTCTGCTATAACCCTCTCCCACGAATGTGTATCCTCGCCCTTTGCTCTATTGTATGAATTTCTTCGCCATAAAGAAGGGAGCGGAAACATGAGTGAACGAAATAGCTGTGAAGCATTTCCTGTGCGCAATGGTCATCCTCGGAATTCGCAACAATTCATGGCAGATTTTGATACAGTTGAATCTTTAAGAACATATAGGGCGCATCTAAGCGACGATCGAATGGCGGTCAGCGCGGAGAATCAGCCCGATGAGAGAAATAATTTGTCGCCTCGTTCAAAGTACAAAATGAGTGAAGTCAACACGTGAAATGCCATCCATATCTTCATATCCGGGATGGCTCTTGGACAATTATTCAGCATCAGCGAGCTTGCACTAGTTGAAAGTTTTCAGAGACTCTACTGCGACATTTCGTGCAACTTTCATCGGCTTCAGATCTATCTGGATGATTGTGGAAGTTCGTTTGAAATAATGGCTAAGAATATCCGCACACCCTCCAAGCGATCAATGCTTGAAATTCTGCATCGTCAAGAACTGTTCATGATGCGTGCGAATTTTGCATATTGAGAACAGATTCCGTAAAATGTTGAGTTCAAAATATTTTCCATATTGTTCGTTGTAATATTTTGCCTTCAAAGAGGTTCAGTTGCTTAATGCGGTCAGTGGTGCACTTAGTGATGCTTTTAATTGAACCCTATGCAGTTAGATAACGAAAAGCACAAAATCGCTGGTGTCACATCATCGATTTTCGCGATAAAGCAACACCTCATAGTCACAGCTTGTTGGAAAGTGAGCAACAATTCAACGCAAATGTCTCTGGAAGCGTCGTTGCAGATTTTCTTCGTTAAAATTGTGTCAATGCTTTTAAAACTCGCACTGAAAATGTTTCCAAAATGATCGACGTTTAAACGAGCTCTTACTGCATCACATTAAAGGACACGCTAATGCAACAAGTGGTTTGAGCATTTGGTCGCCATCGTCTCATGCGCTATATGTGATTCCCACTTCTCTATTGAAAATTCAGAGGATTTAAATAATGTGCGTCAGAATAAGGCATACGATTTTTCAGTGATTCCCCATTAAGCATATAGACGTTCATATAGATAATGACATTGCAGCTCAATATTTTAGAGCTTAAAATCTTTTTCGCTTTCTTCTGCTGAAATTTTCGTCTGTTCCATTTTTTTTTTTACTGAAATCGTTTGTTTTCACGATTTCTTTTACAGAGATATTCAGAGAGTGGAGATTTCAGTTCTAAGGCGGAATGTGTTTACATGAAATTCTCAAGAAAACATTCATTGAGTGGGCTTCATCTACGACTGTGTAGAAAGACATTTGATCAAAGATCGAAAACTTTACCCTTTCACTACTTCCAGAAAATATCGTCCATGTGATGAATATGTTGATAAACTCGTTTTTGAAACGAACATTGTGTGATAAACATCTCATATTTGTTCTTTTTGAACACAAGCCGCAGTAAGCGAATCAATTCCCTCTGCCCCTCCCCCCTCCCCACCTCCCCCCCTCTCCCCTCTTCCATCAACCCTTCAAGCCGTTGAAAAAACACTTTGTGGTCCACTAATTTTGCACCCATCAACGAACTTTTTGCACACCAACGGCTCCTGGAGAGTGCAATGGGTCGAACTGAGGTGAAGGGAAACGATGACAGATGTGATCGAGAAGTCAGACTGTTTTAAGTTTTCTGGATGTTCCATGATCGTGTGATAGGGCAGTTGTACTCCGTATTGTAAATTATGAACTGGCGGGAACTAACCTCTCCTATTATTTCCATATTCGGCGTGCGCTATGCAAATTTCGACTCAGAAAGTGTGGCTGAAAGCATTGCTTCAGACTAGTCGAGAAGCTTCTGTCTCTGCTTACTCGCATCAAATTGAGATTGCGATCTCGATCCTTCATCATTTCTCCACTCAAACATCCCTTATCAAGCATTCAAAATAATTTGCCTTATTTTTTACCATAATCTATTACATGTCAACAACGGTCTAAATAACAGATTGCAACAATATGATTATTGCTTTATTTGCCAAAATTCCTTTATCCACCCCATTTTTTGCATTCTTCGCTTCCTTCGACTTTACTCTCAGAAAGATTCTATGTGAAGTTCCTAGCACTTGTGCACATACTCGCTCCTTCTTATAATAAAACATCAAAATAGTTTCCAATCGTCTCCATCCACAATTGAATCACCCAATCGGGCTTTCTCGACATTATAATCGATGTTTCAATTTTCACAGACGAAGCCTTTCTTCCATCCGCCATACAGTGATAACAGCCCATTTTCGATGGTTAAGTTAGTTCAAACGATTGTTAAAGCAGAACTCGATGGCAGTTCGAAGAATGCTGCCCACAAAATAGTGCTGTCCCCAAAAGAGAGCATGCAAATTTATGCTAATTTCACAATGAATCACAATATTGTTGAACAGAGTGGGAATTTGTTAAGCGGATGAAAAATCGGCGTCGCTGCGCCGAGGGCAACTAAAACTGGAATTCGAACATTCATTGCACAGACCACGACCCGCATCGCCCGCAACATTGGTGCTCAGTGTCGCACTCGCTCTGCCAAACGGCAATGCGTTTCCCCAGCATTGTGGCCTTTCTTCTTGCACAGGTAGACAGCATTGTGATTGTTTTGATGTGTTTTTCCATTGTTTACAGATTACCAAATCAAAGCTTTTTTCTTTCAGCACTTTTTCAATCTTTCTTAATGAAATGAGAAGAGGAGTTGGACATTTCAAGTTCCTCTCTCATATTACGTCTTAGAAGCTATATTAGCTCCTTTTCAGCGTCACTGATATGAACCAGGTATTTCAGAGGATGGAGGTAGATCTTCCCTCTAAATCCTCAGAAACACCATCCTCATCACAGACTTATCGAACTGTCAGCCAGTAGCGCTTTCAATGGAAAAGCCTTCAACTTTATAGTCTCCGTAGGAATTTCGCTGTTTCTGAACATTGCATATGCATAATGACCTCTGCGTATTGTAGAACTTTGTGATGCGTTTTTATAGCGAAGTGATGTGTGAAAACTCTCTCAAGGAAAGATGTGTGAAGAAATTCGAAACATCGACTTGAGTAGTATCAGGCTTAACCAGTTTTTAAGCATGTTTTTAATTTTGTTGACTCGAATTTCTCTCATAATACTTCCGAATAGCAAACACCACTAGTGTAGCCTTCAAAGATCTGAAGATTGGGTATAGCGATATCCCCGCTCATGAGGATAATAGCACGATCGAAAATCGGGTTTCTTCAGAAGTACGAATGCCTCTTATATATGCAGAAACTATCTACACCTTTGCCTGGTACCTGTCTCCTCCATTACGTTCCCATAGGCATGTGGGCTAGCTCACAGGTCAAATGATGTCATTTAAAAGCTACTGAATACGTTAGGGGACGCATTACGAATCGCCTTGAAGATAACTGGTTCATTATTTTCATTGCTGCATTTGCTCTCACTATACGTTGCTGAGTCGCGTTCGTATTTCTAAGATATTCGAAAGCAGAGCTATGCTCGTATTCGCAAGAATGCACTTCTTGTAGCGCTGTCGGGTGAGGATTTATTATAGAACAGGAAATGCAACTGCATGTATTTATATTTTTTTCTATATATATATATATATATATATATATTCGATGTATTTATTTCAACGGTTTATTCTGTTGATCACTGAAAGGTAAAAGGCAATCGATGAAAAGTTATGCACAGAGATAATTTGCTCATAGGGAATCATAAGGTGTCTTTTCTTCTTCCAGGTAATTCCATTCTTTCGCAAATTTCATGCGTATTATTATATGAAAAGTTTGCGAATGTGCATTGTTTCGAGAGGGATAATGAATTTCCTAAAATATTACTGCTTTAGAGAATGAGTAATGGTCTTTTTTGGTTTGATTTATTGCGCTTTCTCATTTGGTTTTTCTTGTTGATTTAGTGATTTNTATATATATATTTGTATTTGTGTCTATATTCATATTTACACTCATACATATAAGGCAACGGGCATGTGAAACTTATAATACAAGACGTACAAGATTGATACATATAAGATTCTTTGCATATGGGGTGCAAGAAGATCGCTTACACAACACCTCCCACACAATTTTCATTTAGCATGATTTCTTGCAGCTGTCAAGTTTCCATTTGTTTCTGTTGGCTAATCTTTCTGTACTTCCTGTTGAGGATAGGTTGCTTGCTTAAAGCAGATGCCACTCTCTGTGAAGAAATCTTTTTACGTCGTAGTGCAACATAAACGTTAGGTTGTGGTCATCGGTCATCCTGCCAACGAGAACACAGCCACTGAGCAGAATATTTAGCAGACAACAACACGGCGTTACATTGCAACATATCGAGACGCTCAATAAACAGCTGCTCACTTCAATCTTCTTAAAGGAAGTTGATGAAACGAAGTTCGTTTCTGAAGCTAAATGGACAATAAATGAAGCGATGTGACCGATCTTTTCAGAAAGCCTTCATTCTGCTTGTTTGAAATTCAGCTAACACATGTTGCTTGTACGGCACACTTGCGTTGATTTATTCCTGAGATGAGTAGGTGTGTATTTTTTATTAGTTCAACGATCCATTCTCTCAAAGTAATCATCTTATTAAACGAATCGCATACCCTCTACGTGTTTTCTGATTTCTGCTTTTCCCTCCAATTGGCAGTAAAAGCAATGAGCGATTCTAGTTGAATGTCTAAAAACTTTGAGATTTAGAATTCGAATATGTTGCTTTCATAACGAAACTTCGCAGCGACGTCTTGTTTGCGTGTTTTTATCTAATATATGCATATCTGTCTATAAAATGGCGCTCCATTGCAACTAGAACTGAAGAAATTGAATGGATCTAATCCACTAAATCCTTGCATTCTGTATGGCAATTGAGTGACGACCATAAGAAAGCCTTCAAAAGATTAATTTTTTAATAGAAAATCCAGACAATTTTCTATTGACAAGTGCTAAAGCAGGTTTTCCACTGATACAAGAACAGATAAACGCAATTCGAAGATTGCAAAAGATGCACTCTATCCTGGATGGCAGTCGACACGAAGCCTTTCCGAGGGTACTTCAAATAAATAAAAGCGAAAAGCTAGTGGACTACACTGCAACAGATACCAAATTCAATATCGTGCCTTTCTGATACACTCATCCTTCACAATGAACTACCACATTGTTGCCATTTTGCATAAAGGCGTCTTTCCTTGAAAAGAACATTCATAATGCAATATTGGCTCCAGACTGTAAGAAGACCAACGCAAGGTTCTGTGCTATTTTCCCTATATAACTTGAATTATGCGATAATTCATTCTATTAATCTCACGTGAGGTATTGTTTTGTTGCCGATTCGCCGATTTCAAGAGAATAAAGAGTTTTAAAAAATCACTGTTGAGATAGATATATCGCTGAGATTTGAAAATCAACTCACACAACTTGGACATTTCCTGGTTGCTTTCTGAGAGTTTCTTCTGGATTCTAGAGCGGTTAAGAATGTTCGAAGGATATGAATGGTCATCGTATCATCGAGACAGATCAATCGTTGTGATCGTTTGTTTTGTTATTCAAAAGCTGCCGATTTAAGTCGAGTTTTCTAATTTCCTTGATTATGGCGTTGTTCTCCTCACCGCCACATAAAGTATTTGCCTTCATGTCTGCCTTATCTCATACTGTCCAGGAATCGATTAGTACAATACAATAGTTGCATCAATTCTTCGATACCGCCGTTCTCTAATCGGAATCTGAATTCTGCGCCTCCAATGTATAGAGAAGGTGCAACACCACATCTAGAATTATAATGTATCTGAAACGTTGCTAATCAAACATTTGGACTATTATTTTTTAACCATTCTCCAGGAAGTGACATTATCTCAAAACGTTAAAGCGTGGCAAGATGTGATTGGTTACAAATATATGCATACTGCTCATTAAGTTTCTGAACATTTCACTAGTCTTCGCAAGTTGCAGCTTTTATGACTTCGCCATCCACTTTTTTATGAAAATGAGAAACGAGAGGGCCAGAAATCTTTGCGACCATCGAAGTTTGCCAAAAAAATTTTGACGATAGCGGCGAATATTGTTTTCATTGAGTTTGCTGCGCGGCACTGCATTGTTTTCCAGAAACGCTTCACAGAAAATGGCTGCATTCTGCATTGAATTCTACACCTAAACTGCGTTCGACTAATGCAAAACCCATACTATGCATCAATGCCTAAACGTCAACCAGAATAAAACTTCTAAAGGTGGTTAATGAATTCAAGACCTCATTCTATGTCAGCAAAGAAAGCAGCTGCCAGTCCAAAAATTTCGATCATTCACTGCCTGCAACGGAAACGAGCAGTGGTGCATAAATTTGTTGGTGTCTTCAGCGCGTTCGAACAAAATTTCCTCAGCACTGAAAGACCAAATGACGACACAAATATGTTGGCTTTCAATTGAAAACATAATGCTCACAAAGACGATAAGAAAAATTGTAGCGGCAAAGAAATAACTGACACGTCGAACTCGAACATTTTCCGAGCGGGTTGTGCCACACTTACTAATTTGTGCATAAAGGTGTTGGTCGATAATTCATTGTTGGAGACCTCGAGATTTAACTTTCAGCTCTGAACTGATGGCTAGGATGTGGAGCTTTTTAAACAATTCGATTGAATAGCGTACATGTAAGGGGTTATCCTAGTCGGAATTATAATGCAATGTGATTTGGAAGCATCGTTATTGCAAACAACATTGTTGATCGCTTACGTTTGCAGCTGATCCCAGTCGACGGTTCGTTTTCGTCGGAAGGATGCGGTAAGGAGAAAAGCTGTTGGTTTCATCCGCCTGGCTGCGCAGCTAATAATATCCAGAAATGTTCAAGTTCTGTTCACTGGACCGTTTTGAAGGATGGCGTGCTCTTCCAATTGGAGGCATCACTCGCCGGTCTTGATCCTGACATGGCCCATTATGTGGCGTTGGGAATCAGCAAAGACATGCGAATGGTTACTTCTAATTCCATTTTCGTTTCCTATACTTATCTCCTAAATAATAACTTTTTAATGAACGGCCTGAAGAGCTACGTATTGAGATCGCCACATATGTTTACTTATTTGTTTGAGTACAAATTGTTACTACGCACTCTACATTCTTTGCCTCTTCAAGCGCAGTTGCTCTTTCATATTAATGTCTGCATATTGAGGCTCGATGCAATTGTTTTCTTCATTTATCGATCGATCAGCGATATCATCAAACAATTAGTGCAGAAAACTTAATCAAAATGCCAATGGAGGCAAAAAAGACTCAAAAGAACAGGCGAGACGTGTCTCGACAACTATAGGCCTATGATAGGAAGGGAGGATGTGAAGCGTTAATTGGTGAGGTGATGTATTCCACTCCCGTACGAAAAAATGTGGCCTACCGCTCATTTCTTCCGGTACATTTTCTTTGCCCATCTGTTCAGACATTGAACCTATCTTTTTCACCTCCATCGTCAAAATGTCATGCGTTTTAATCATGGTATAGCGTAGTTATGCGTGGCAATATTAAATAAACTTTGCGAACTTGTTCCAGGGTGATGACTCAGTGGTGGAATGTGTAATTGGTACCGATGGAGTTGGGAAAGCGTTCGTTTCCTTCAATGACGAAACTAACAATCAGCAGCTATTGCAGGTTCATTCAGCTATTAACTCTTTCGATATTTTCGATTATTTTGTCAAATGATTGTTTATAATTCGTTTTTATTTTGCGCCTTTTAAACCACTTTTCTATAAACACGTTCAGATTTCAAACAGCGTATTCGCTCGCCACTATTATTTGACTATCGACAGGAATTTGCTTAGGTGATAATTCATACTAAAAATGCACCAAAATATTTCTTGGATATATATGACCAGAAATTTAATGCTGTTTCGTACAGTGTTTCAAGAATCTTTCGAAACTCGTGCTCTGTGCCTAAAATAGAGATTTTTCTGGGGATGCGAAAATTTCTGCGTGCTGCACCTTCGTCAGTGACATCATTTAGCAGGATTGGATGCATCTCTCTCTCTCTCCAATCTCCCTCCCTCCCTCTCCCCTCCCCCCCCCCNNNCCCCCCCCCCCCCCCCCCCCCCCCCCCCCCCCCCCCCCCCTCTTACCAATTCAGAAAAAATTTTTATTTAGCTCGCACTTTTTCTGCAAAAGTCACATTATTATCATTTACAAGGTGCTATAATTTAGGCTTCTGAAGTAATGCTCAGCGAAACCTCATCGTTCGTTGAGGATGGTCATCTAATCTGCAATACGAAATGGGCATTCAGTGAACGCTCTAAAGTCAGCGAAGCCGATCTTTTCAAGGTTGATATATTGAACAATTTGCATATTTGTTCATTGCTTAGCAAGTCGTGTTGATGTTGTAAAGTAGTTGAATGAATGAACAAATATTCCATCTAACGCGAGAGCAGAAATAGCCAGGAATAGCTTCAAAACAAAGTTGTGTGAGATTGAAGACCATATTAACTCACTAGCCTTCCAGAATGCATAACTTTCAAGAGGAGAAGTAGTAGAGTATATCGAGGAAGATCACTTTTCCAAAATGTTGGCATATAAATGTCGACCCTTATTTAACCTGGCCAGAATGTTGACCGCAATACAGATATGCCAATATTTTGGTCAAAGAAAATATAGGTAATATGAAAGTACGAAAACATGCGGAAGTATATTTAATATATATATATATATATATATATATATATATATGCTAATTATGTGTGCTATACACATATACACAACTATACACGTATATGTTTACGCTCACTTACACTCACTTACACCTTCCTAACAAATTTATTGAGATCCAATTACGTATACAACATTCTGACCATATGAGAGCATATCCTCTTCAGGAATTTTATGCCACATGAAAAAGTGATAGTGAGGTGGTTATATCCTCTTCCTAAGAGATGGCTTAATTAAGAGAAATTTTCTCATTCTATACTTTGAAATCACCACCCTTTTGCAGGTTTTCGATTTGGAGTCGAGGACATGGCATCTCCTCTTCGCAAGAGGAAATGCAGATAAGCGAAGTAAGTACCGAATAACTAATTTGTCATAGTCAAAAAGTTTTCGAGTATTGTTTTTCGATACGCCTATTGTGCTTTTTGCGTATCGCCAGTAGCAACACTTTCTCCTTTCTTGAAAGAAATTATCCTCTTTTATACATTTCATTTGAATCTTTTTCTGCAGTAGTAGAAAATTTTTCATCGATACCTCGATAGGGTTAATATCGTCATTAGCGTTCATCAGTGGAGAACGGAGGTGAAGGAAATTATAATAGTTGCTCTCATTTAGCTTAGTACGCTGCTTCAGGCTGCTGCAGTACGAGCAGTAATTCGAACTGGAGGATTCTGAAATTAGCGATGTTTAAATACTTTCAACTTTTACTTCTTTTCTCGTTGATTTTTGCTTCAGCTTCGATCATTCTCTATTTAAACTGTCAGACCATTTCACCAGTACACTTGTTTTAGTAAAATCATATATTCTTTCTCTCCGTTCGAAGAAATTTCAAGTTAGTTCAATGGTGAGCCGTCCAATCTTTCGACGTCATGAAACCTCTTCCGCCATTCGAAGTTGGCCCCGAGGTATTCGCTAGGAGATAAGGTGCGTCGTTCATTTAATATCATAATGTACGAATCGTTGAAGGTGGCCAAAAAGAAATACATTCGGTGAACGATGGTGATTTATTTCCGTGGATATCCGAGCAAATGGTCGCATTCTGCCGAGAGAATTGCACCACCGAGCAATACGTTGTCATTAACGAAATGAAACAGACAGACGTTACACGCTATTGGCGATATCGTTTCGCTGTGATACACGGTCACTTTTACATACAGCTTATTGCAGAAAGTTTTCTCATCTGCGTTCTTGCTCATATAGAAGATTATCCGACACTCATCACTTCAAGTTCATGTCGGCAAACTACTCCAGATATATCTTTTATCATAAATGCCTCTAACGTTTTGCCATCCCAAATGGAAGTTGACTTTTCGCAATGTTTGTGCATGAAGGGTTTATTTGCTTGTTCATTTCCCCACTAGGATAACGGCTTCAAGCTCTTCATGATAGAATGTCTCCGCTTGCTGAACGGAAACATTTCTGAAGCGTGGTCTCATACCTAATAATTGAGTATTTCGTGTTTTTCAAGCTATAATAAGGCATCTGTGTTATTCTCTCAGCAAACTCAACGGCAGTGTTTCCCACTACAGGTTATTATATTTTCTTACGTTTATAACAGTGCTACAACAATATTGCTAAGGAAGTCATACTTGTATGAAGTGGCATCTCTTTCCAATGGAATAGCACACAGCTGCATTTGGAACATTGTAATAATCGATTCAGTAAATTTCTGCCGCATTTATAGACACTGTTTGGTTATTTTAATTACTGCGCTTCATGGCCTCATTACTGCTTTTTGAAGTGTATGCTTTTGAAGCAACTTTAGACAAATTCATTTGCATTAATATTCTTGAAATTCCCAATTTCTCCTTTCAAAAATTTTTATCGGTCAAGAGGGGCTGTTGAACACCCTGACAAATAGGGTACTGGATGAAAACTCATTCAAGAAGCACTGAGGAAATAGCTGAGCAAAGAGCAATGTGCTAACCCCACTCATTCTTACATCCTTCCTTTGCGCCACGATCGAAAAACAACTCCCTGAGGGGCATGAAATTTATCAATCTCCTGACGCTCTAACATCTCTGATCGTTATTATCTACTACAAAGCAATAAAATGATCGAACATAACGTTCAAATATCAGGTGCTTTACTTTTGCTCGCATGGTGGATACTCGGTTCTTCAGCAATTCTGATTGCTCGTTATTTCAAACCAGTTTGGCCGAGGAAAAAGCTGTTCGGCACTGCCGTTTGGTTCCAGGTGCGTTATTTTTTACTGCGTTGTTGCCAAAACTATGCATCTGAAACTTTTTGAGAAGGTTCGATGTAAGTTAAACATTTAGCGCTTGATTGGTTGATTTGTACGCTTCTGCAGCAAAAGCTTAGAAGTGGATGTCAACATTGTCCACCTGTCGTTCAAATTTATTATAAAGCTCTTGATTTATGTGGCTGTAAAGAAACCTATTGCTAGTGGGCTGAATTGTTAGGAGTTAGCCGAGCTTGTAGTTAACCAACTGTATGACAACGCAGTGAAACAATAGCGACGTATCTGAAAAGATGAAATAGCTGTCGGGTGTCTTCGGTCCGATCAAGCATGCTGCATCATTTTTCGCCGCCAAGAATCCTACGTCAACTCCTTTGTGGGAATTGGCATTAAAACTTCATTCAGCGTTTAAATTTATGAGGTGGCTATCAAGTAGCATTTGTTACGCATTGATTCAAAAGCGATGGGTTTGCATAGTATCACAGGGCACGCGCTACATTTCTGCGGACAGACAGGTGTCAATAACGAAAATGATGAAGGTGCATGCCCTCCTTCAGGCAATATCTCGAACCTCTTCCAGTATTTATGAAGGTTGTTGATGAGATCATTTCAGAGTGACTGATTTCTGAGCAAAAATTACGAAAGCATCTCTCGGGGATATATCAGTGATTACAAATTCAAGCTTTCCCATAAAATGCTTTCCTTTTTCGTACAATGAACTTCATATGGATAGTGCATTAAAAGGCATATGTGTATTTGTCAGTGGATCTATGAATATTTTAAGGTATGGTGGATTTCTACACCAAAGTGGTTCCATAAATAGAAACCCGGTATGCTGTGTTGCCAGCAGCTCTTTTTCTAAAATTACGCGTCTGAACGTTTGAGAAAGTTTTATGGAAATTAAAGATATGCATAGCTTGGTTGTTTGATTTTTGCGTTTCTACAGGAAGTGTTTAGAAGTAGCTGCTCAGAATGTCACTCTCAATATATAGCAGATTAGTAATTAGGTTATGCTAAGCAGCTTACAAAGAAGTCAAACTTTGAGCTTAACGCTCAAAGGCGATACTATCGGCTATAAATTATCTTTGGCAAATATTTGCCTCAGCAAACTTCCTATTTTAGCTGCATCGAGATCTCGCCATTACATCGGTCGTCCTACAAATTATCGCTGTTTTCCTTATCATCTATCAGGCTGGACGCCTCTATGAATGCTCCTACGAGTGCGGATCAGATGTGAGCTGAAATTTGTTTCTCTAATGCAATAGAAGTAGGTTGAAGTCTAACAGTTGGAAAAGCGTGGGTAGATGACTAGTAATTTTTCTTCTGGGAGTAATCGATATTATTTTGACTAGTAATCGATATTATTTGTTCAGCGAAACGCATGAAGAGCCTGGGAATATGTATGCGAGTTAAAGCTGACCCCACATTGATGTGATGTATGACTGCTTGAATAGATCTACACTATCCTTTCAGTGAACGTATTGTAGATGTTCCCTTACCGCAACGCCCATGTATTCACCTAAAGAAAGAAGCTCGGATGTCGTTCCCTTCGAGCTGGTGCTGTTTAACCGGGCAACAGTGTTGTAAAGCGTGTGGCCTCTTTAGATATTTCTTTGCGACACACTTTTTTCTTTTCAAATTTTATATTACTTCGAAGGAGGTCAATCCATAACGGTCGTAGGATTTAGTCGTTGAAGAGCATGTAGAGAGATCGCTAGGGGATACGATATTCAATTATATATTTCACATCAAAAGGCAACTTTAAACCCTCAAGAGATTTGGCGTCGTGGATTAGCCCTCAAGAAATTTGAGAGCACCTACTCTCCATAAATTTTTTCTGTTGAAAAATTCGCTGAACTAGTCTCGAGGTTGCAGATTACATTAGCGGTGTATATTTCAAAGCTTTTTTTCGCTCTTTTCAAGGATTGGTCAAAAAAGATGCACGTTATAACGGGTATCGCTGCGACTGCGTTGGCAATTGCTCAACCTTTAATCGCTTTTGTGCGACCTGGACCCAATTCTAGTGCACGGCCTGCGTTCAACTGGGTACATTGGTTCATCGGTATGAGCGCTTGGACTTTCGCATGTAAGCGCACTTTCATTCGGCCAAGCAATGAAATTTGCATATGCCAAAATTTTTCGGCATTTTTAGACTTCAAAGAGTCTTACATATTCGAAAAATCTGTTTTTGATATTCTCGTATAGATGATGCATGATAAATGCTACATGCATGAATTGCCTTAGATGCGAAGGTGAAGGAGCGCAATTTATGCGTATCACTTCACAATTTCAGACAAGATAATCTGACGCCTTAACAAATTACCTACATTTTTGCTAATAATGACCAAATTTGGACACGTCGTGTGGTACTAATGATCCGTTTTTTTATTCAAATACTCTTCATAACAAGTTCAAAATCGATTCTCACTTTTTTCAGCGGTGACAATGGTGTTAGCAGTTCCGATGGGTAAGACAGGTTTGCAGCGAGTGTACGGTCACGCGCCCACATGGATTATGGCTGCGTACATAATCGTCTTCCTCGTTTGCAACATAGTATTAGAGATATTCTCATCGAACTCTGAAAAGAGGCTCGAGAAAATAGGTATCCTTTCAATTCTCCACTTGCATGACACCTAAAAACCTTTAAAAGATGGGTAAAGACACCAGTGACGTTGTAACGCTATGAGGTTTTCTCCTTTTTTAACAATTTAGCTAACGTTATGCACAAACACTTTGAGGCGAGATTTATCGACCACTGATGAAGAAACCAGTCGCGAAGAAATTGAATATTTCAGATGTTTCTAAAGTCTGAAATATACCAGCAGCCCTCCTCGCCTTGGCCCGTCTCGTCAATAGGCAAATGCGGACATATATTTACGCGCAGATATGACGTCGTCATACATTGAATACTTGAACAGCTGTGATTTCATCGACTTCGTCGTTTTCTTCATCGACGCAGCTGGCAATTTTTCCATCTTTCACGATCCTGAGCACGCCGTGTCCAAGCAACACCATATAGATGTCGCAAAGCATCTTTNGTGTCCAAGCAACACCATATAGATGTTGCAAAGCATCTTCCCATCTTGCTAGCGGTCTACCGCGTGGTTGCTTGACCTCTCTTGGGTACCATTCAAGAATTCGCTTGGTCCACCTGTTGTCATTCATCCTGGCTACATGACCAACCCATCTTTGTTTTCTTTTGTACATCTCTGCAATGATGTTCTTTACACCAGATCTAGAACGCAAATCTTCATTCGCGATGTGTTGTAGTCCACTGATACCCACCATGCGCCTTTCCATGGCTCGTTGAGTGGTCGCTAATTTATTTTCTTCAGCGAGCGTGGTGTTCCACATTTCACACCCATACAGCAGTACAGGAAGGATGGTGGAATTGAAAAGTTCTGCTTTTACAGATGCTGCTGTCTTCACGTCGCGAAAGATATCCTTGAGCTTGATGAAAGTTGCCCACCCTGCTCTTCTTCTCCTGCTCAGCTCCAGACCCAAATCGTTGTTCATTTGCACAGTTTGTCCTAGGTATACATACTGTTCCACGAGCTCGATGTTCTCACTATCGAGTTTCATAGTAAACTGAGAACAAACTGCGTTCTTCATCCACTTGGTTTTGCCTTTGTGAATGCTGAGCCCAATTTTCTTAGCCTCATTGCTAGGCTCATTTAATAGGTTCTGCAACTTTTCTGGCTCGTCCACCTCGAGCACTACGTCGTCCGCAATCGATCGTAGAGAACCGCCTTTGGAATCCTGCCTTTTCACATCTCGTGTTTTCATCGAGGATTGCTTCAATTCTGTTGTAGATTACTCTCATGAAAACTTTGTAGATGTGAGATAGCAGGTATATCGGACGATAGCTGCGGATGTCCTCGTGGTTCCCTTTTTTCGGTATCAGCACTGTTCGCGATCGTTTCCATTCCACCGGAATTTTCCCCAGGTGATGGGAACCACGGAAACCGAGCGCTCAACGGTTTTGTAAGAATTTCGCCACCGGCTCGCATCTCTTCCACGCGTATTCGGTCAACACCTGCGGCCTTCTTTTGCTTCGTGGCGCATATCGCTTTCTCGACCTTGCTGAGTGCTATTTCCGGAACGGACGAAGAAATAGTTAGATCGGGGGCTTTTACTAGAACCGCCGTCGAAAACAGTTTCTTTAGAATGTTTTGCAAATTTCTTCCATACGTTTCCGATCGGTTGTTCTTCCTCTTGTACCGTCGATGAATGCCGCTGGGATCTTCTGAGGCAGTTGCACTTCTCTCCAAGCTTCCACCAGGCTAGTCTTCTCTTCTGCTGCTTTCCATAGCTTCTGCTTCCTGTAAGCGTCATAATCTTCTGTCATCTTCTTTCGTAACAGCTTCCATAGAAGTTTGTATTCTAATCGGGTACTGCCCTTTGCGGGCATTCGTCGCCTTTTATGGAGAAAGTCAATCGTAGCAGTGCAAAGACGGTTCCGGGGCTGTTTTACAGCGCTTACAGTGGCTGCAGCTTTACATTTCTCAATCTTCTTGAGGAGGGAACCGTAGTCTGTGTTTATATCGTCACCAGAAATTTCCCATCTTTCTTTTTGAACTGCTTGCAAGAAAAGGTCGGAGGCTAACTGCTTGGCCCTTTCCCGATATAATGCTTTCCTTCGAATTCTTTCTTCTGCTCGGAAGTCTATTGCAATTTTTGCTGTTAAAAGACGGTGATCCGAGTGGATGGACACGGCAGATTCTGATAGTGCCGTCACGTCTGTCACCAGTGTTCGTTTATCGTTAAGAACGTAGTCGATTTCATTCCTTGTTGTGTTGTTTGGGGAACGCCACGTCCAGCGTCTCCCGAGCCTTTTGGTGAAGAAAGAATTCGTAACATGAAGTTTGGCAGATTCAGCGAAATCAGCAAGTCTTCTGCCTCTCTCTTTCCTTTTCCTAAGTCCGAAGTTGCCAAAATATTGTTCTCGCTCCTCCCTTGCTCCCAGCTTAGCGTTGAAGTAGCCGAGAATTATCGTGAAGGTTGACTTTCTTCTAACGACTTCCTCCAGTCCCTCATGAGACCGTTCAATATCTTCATCGTCCGATGCAGATGTGGGAGCATAGGCTGCGATCATTTTCAGTGTCTTCTTCCTGTCAACCTTCATAACCAACATGCCGAGGTGCGAAGAAATGATCTCACACGATACTACTTTGGCCGTTATTTGAGGTNNNTGTGCCCTCACTTCGCGTTCCTTTGTGTCAATGCAACATTTTTGACTTCTTGTAGCAGCAGATCAACCAAGTGATCGCTGCTGAGTGTCCGAACGTTAAAGGTTCCCAGCGATATATTGCATATGGACGGTCTCAATACTGCGAGATTTTGTCACCTTCTGCCCCCTCATCAATTCCTTCGCCACCGTCACTGCGAAGGCGACAGGGAGCTGCGCAGGACTGAGAGCCATCTTTTTTCGCCTTGCTTTCCATATTGCTATGGCCAGCGGTACGTCGCCTGGTGGCCGGCCTGCTGGCGACGTAGGTTTCGGTTGTTCGGAGTTTCCTTCTCCTAGCCTTTCTTCTTCTACGAAGTACCTGCAAGGCAGCAGGGGCTGCAATCTTTTTCGGTGGATCGTGTTCGCCGTGACGAAACCGTCATTGGGTAATGTGACCATTTTTCAAGTGCTGGCGTGCCACATGGCGTCGTCATACTTGCAATAATTTGCAAAACTGTACCAATGAGCGATTTCCATCACAATTCGCTTCATGCTTCGAGAGGAACGGAGTATCAATGCGACAATATTGTGATTTATTGGTCTTTTTCATCTTGGCTCATTAAAATGAGCCATCAAATAAGGTCATTTGTTCGCATTTCTCAGAATTTTTTCGCTTTGTTGCAGGCCCTAGTGGCATGGCTTTGGGTGTAATAAATGGACCGACGGTCGAGAGCCCGGTTGCACGATCCGTGGTATGTTGCTCGCATAATATAAATACTCAAATGCCCTACTTTGCGGCATTTCTTTTTTGTCGGTAAAATCAAGATAGCCATCTTTACTCCCTTTCTGTTACGGTGCATTGCTTACGATTTGTTATTCAGAAAAAGATTTTAAGTCCGTTTATAGCATCGTTGCAAACTTTCGTTAATCAATTTCGCACTTACAACACTAATGCACTTTTTTAGCACAAACCCTTAACTTTATAGCAATAAACTCAAAGATTCGGCTTTATAACGGAATCACACCGTTCAAAGATCGTTTGCACAATTTGCCAGTGGTTCGGCTCAGCAGATTTGAAGTATAGCATGACATTTATTTCGAATAAATAATTGCTTGTTGTGAACAATGATTTCCTAAAGAGCGGAATTTCGCATGCTAGAAACGCTTCGATTGTTTCTGTAGAGGAAAATCTCTCTTTTATGATAAAGAGACTGTTAAATTTGATATAGCTGGAATGAAGCCTCAACCAAATCGGCGAACCAAATGCCCGATTTCCTATATGACTATTAGGTGCAAGTCCTCAGCTGCTAATAAAGCAATAGCCAATTGCTGATCGATTTGTAATTTAGTTATAGAGTACGAATGAATGAAGTACGAGATTTGTGACCGAATCATTATGGCAACTCATTTTCATTGCGAACACACATATCTGCACCTTATTTAATGCAAACTTGAATGTTTCTAAACGCTAAAATCAGCATTATCGATCATTTGCAATAATATTATTGTGGCGATTTCATTTATAGCTTTATAAATTCGTAAAATTTTAATTTTCAGTATGGTTCAACCCGAATGTTTATATTTGCGGTGCATCTAGTAGTGGCGTTCGGAGTTGCAATCACGATAACGGTGATGTTGGTCAAAATTTTACTCTCACATTCGCCTTAAATTCTTTCGAATAGTGCGGAAAAAAATTGGATTGATACTGCAAAAGATTTGTGTCATTTGTGCCTAATTCAGTGATACCTTATTGTTTTTCTTCTTGGCTGCCGCACTTGACTGCCATTTTCATAACCGATTACTACCACTATCGCTCCTTCAACAATTGTTTTGTTGTTTTTTTTTCTCCTCTTAATTTATTTACTTTCTTCTGAAACAATAGGTGCGTGCATATCCTCATACACATCCATTTTCACGGAGCCATCTCGCTAACGTCGTTGCATTCGTAGTCAGGTTGAATGTAGAACGGCTCGGATTAAGCACAGTTGCAGTCCCAATAGGATGGCATACGATGCCGATTGTGGTTAACTCGAAGTGTTCCGAATCTAATTTACATAAATGCAGGATTATTGGTATAAAGAAGCACTTGATTAATAGTTCGTTGTTCCAATTTGTATTTGGTTTGCTATCACTTAAAAACGGGCTAATGCCGCCCCACCAGTTTATTTGCCATTCTGGGTGATTTGCGTGGGAATTTATTAAGCCCGATTGCTTTTGGAGAAGACAACCCTCTCAGGGTCAACTTGAATGTGAGAGCATTACAGAGGTTTACGTTGTGGAGGAAATTGACGTTCATGTATTTCATTAACAAAATGATGAGTAGTAAACAGCACTAAATCATTGACACCATTTTGGGCACTCATTCTGTTAAGAACACTTTTCTTCCCAAATGAAACTTGAAAATATCACTACGTTTCACTGATGCAAAAACTCACTGACGATTGAAGTTTTCTCGTTTCTTCAATGAGTACTTAAAATATGGCTTCAGCACTAAAACGATCTAATATTCCACATTTTTTTCAATCCTCGCCATTTTCATCTTGAATACTGCTGCCAATTTACACAGTAAAATATTTGTTGGAAAACCTCGATGGATTCAACAAATACTCAGCAGTGCTGACTCATTTAAATCATTTCACTATCACCGTCGATTCTATGCCATAGATTTAGTACAGAGTGAGTCTGCTGGCCAGATGAGCGATGAACCGCGCATTTATCTGGAATGCGTTATTTGATAATAAATAAAAACAGTTGATAGAATCAGTCATGAAAGTTATATCAGAATAGCGAAAGTAATAAATGACATATCAAAGAGAATCTTCTTATGAGTGCGTTTAATCATTTCTTGAATTTGCACGTTTGTTGTAAAATATTGTGTCTTCAATAATCGCTCACGCCCACAACTTGTCATCTTCGTCGCTCATTTTGAGATCGTTGTAAGCTATTTCTTCGTTAGCTTGTTCAATAGCTAGTGATGTTTTCGATGTCGCCTTTCTATCCTCTTTCTTTATAGTGAAATTTTTTACATCTCCAAGGTGAAAAGTATGGCCAGGTTGTTTCATCCTTCAAATTGAGCGCGATTGTTCACTTTATTTGCAAAAGAATTTCCTGAAGTTCAAAAAACTAGGTCATTCGGAAATGTGAATTTCTAGTGCTGGATAGTGAGTACTTCCGAGGTGGCAAGATTTTGCGAGTGTGAGCTACCTTCGAAGAAAGGAAAAGAATGGAAGGTGCAAAGCTATGATCTTTCTATCTATTGTGCCTTATTTTATGATGTTATTTTTTTTTGTTAATATTGATAGCTATAACTCACCTTCCCTTCCAACTTTCTGTAATAAAAGTACGGAAGACGTGAAAAAATAAGAAACGTTTCCCTCCTCTTCTCCGCAATTTTTTATTCCGAAGTGTCGATTGGTTATTCTTTCGCTTAACAATGAAAATTTCGTCGCATATTCTAGTAACCGAAGAACTTAAAAAAAGCGAAAGTTAAACAGAGAGGGAAGTGTTGCTTTGTGCTTATCGGATGGATTAATGCCGATCACGATATCGCACATGTTTAGCTCTTTGTTGGTGCCGATGTTGGTATATTGCTATGGTGTAGTACCAGACCAACCCACATGAACCATCGTTAAGGTAATGAGCATTCAAGCGGGTATTTTTGGCAGATTAGCGATTGCAAGTGCTCTCGCAATGAAGAGATGTCAATAATGGAATTTTCTGGCTGTTTGAATATGCCCTAAAATAACGCCGCCTCATTAGGACGTAATCTCCAGAAAATTTTTCGCCCTAAAAAAATTCATATTGATGGCCCCTTCGATTAGCAGTTGTTTCTGGAGCGGTGCTTGACTAGCCCCTTCGATTATCCATCACTAACGATAAGCATACTTGAAGCGCAGATCAACCCTAAAAGTTTACGAGGAATTGAGCCTTGATAGTTGCAGATCAGCTAAGCGGAAGAGTTCTTTCATGTTCATAAGTAATGCCATGAAATTTGAGATATCGACATCGAAAATCTGTCTACTGCTTGCGTTATCTACAAGCGATTCGATATCTCAATCGTGTGATGCATTTGTATGGTAATTGAAGTGTTGACAACATATTAAGAACGGGGTGCAAATTTCAAGACGCAATTAATTTCGTTCTCGAATATCGCCATATTGCTTCTCTTCATTGTGAACGTTCCGAAGACGGAGGTATTTGTATTGAGATGTACGGTTGATGTGAATATAGAATAGCTTTTGAATTAACTCTTAGTGGGCAAGTTTGATTTTCAACAAGAGGCGCTCAACCAGCGAATAGTAAATACATCGCGAGACTAATGCGGCAAAATCCTTCAAAGTGGAATAATTTTGCTGAGGCTCTGAAGTGAATGATCAAGTTTCTTGTGTTGGGTCGGAACTTTTGCAAAATGGCACAGGAAATAGGTTTGCTCTAATTAAGGATTATTTTATCTTTGGACTGATAACATTCAACGAACTTTTCTATTGATAATTGCATTGTACTTTTGTTGTTGTTGTTCTTTTTTGTTTTGATATTAGGCAGACGACCACCGCTGTGGTGTTCTTCTTTTTCTGTATAACAGCTGCTAGCATTCTGCCATGAAGATTTTTTTTTTGGTTCTTTCCACATTGAACAAACAGCAATGTGCAACACTGCATTTCATTACTGATTTAGTTTTAGTACTACTCTGAAAAGCGATGAGAGAATTTATTCAGCTTAACTGCAGCAATCTCGAAGTAAACCTTCAAAAGAACTATCTTCACATGAAACTCACAAGCAGATAGAGATGCAATCAGAGCTCTACAGCACTTTGATTCCTCTTCACTCTTTCTTTCTTCCTATTTTGGCCTATTTGTCAAAATTCCTCACAAGTACACATTTCTTTTTTAATCCCCTTTGATGTTTAAAGATTTCCCGGAAATCCTCTAAGTTCTTCGTTCTGAGCTTTTAAGTGGAAATTCTTTATATGCCCTATTGATACGAACCAATCACAGCAAAGCGTTATCTCTTCTTTTGGTACCCTTCCCCAACTGTATTTGGCAGTAGGTTTTCACATGCTGTAACCGGTAAGGTAATTGTGCGATCCATAGAAGTACTGAATAAAAGCAGTAGTGCTCCAGGATGGTTAAGCAGTATAAATCCTGGGTGAAACTCCCAACAAGAAAGGAACATCTCAATGTTTTCTACAAGCGGGTTTTTTTCAAACTCCTGTCGTAATTAGAGAGAGAAAAAAATTTACAGAAGTTTAATCTTCTTGTGGCAAATATAAAAACAATTATCCTCCTCGAATTAATTTCAATAAATAAATGTTGATTAAGTTAAGAATGTACCATAATAAGTTCATTGTTTCACTTCTTTGATTGCGTTTCATATCGAAACGAATTTCCATAAGAAGAATTCACATCAACTCATATGCAAATAATATAGTGACCCCATGAAAGAGCCTCAAAAATCTAATGAATGAGGCCGAAAATGGATATTGAGCGAAACGCAGACGAATGTACATCATTTTTCACAAGGAAAATCAAACGACGCACCGTTATTGCCTCATTTCAAATGCGCATAAATTAGTAACACCGCAACTTGAATGTCATAGAAGTTTTTTTTATTATGGGATTTTATATTACACAACATATAGCAACACTATGAGAATGCTGAATGCATTGGCTAATGCAGCCATGAGTTAACATTTTTGCAGAGTTCAACTTTGTTAGGAAAACTTAATTTTGAATATTATCACGTGCTCGATGGAAATGTTGCTCCAGGTGGTATAGCCGGTGGATATGAACTGTTCGTCACTGGTGGAACTGCCCCTGGATAGGCTCCAGGAGCCGAATCCAAACCCGGATGCATATTTCCTGGATTGCCAGGTCTGACGCCAGGACCTGGTGATTGAGAGGAAACGCCATCTTGACGCCAGATTTTGAACATCATCATACAATTGAGTGCGTACAACAAGACGAGACCAAAACAGATTAGCTGAAAGAAAACAACAAATAGATCGAGGAAAAGATTCAACAGTGCACAAGTGACTCAGCAATAGAAAACCTTTTTGGCCAAGTTTCATTACGTAATCGAACGGCCACTTTTCTTCATTGGCAGGTGCGATTACTCTCTAGGCCATCGAGTCAAACGTCCTTTGAGCATTTATTGATCCCATAAACGATGGATGTTAAAAAAATATATGGTAGCAAGTTTTATTTGATTGCAAATTGAAAGGAAAACGGAAGTTACTTGATTTTTTTCTTTTGCAGAACTAAGAAAACGCAACTGAAAACTTCGCTCATAAAAAACAAAAATCGTTTTGAGACAACTTTTTCATAATTATTGCAAAAAAAAAAAAACCTAAACGTGTTTTAAGTTCTAGGCCATCCTACAATCGGCATGATTCCGAAGAATCGACTAACCATACAACCTCAGTCTTTACGCAGTGTATATTCTGCAATGTGCCCTAAGTCCCCGTCAGCAGAGCCTAGCAACAATGTTTCAAGATCACGTACTTATACAGAGGCACACTCTTTGCTGAATGGTTCCTAAAAAAAAAAAAAAAAAAAACGACATTGTATATTTGCATATGTATGTGCATATAGAACGTTGGTCTTATGAAAAACCTGTGCGGAAATGCTAAAAATTCATTGGCTGTTGCAGCTGTAGAGCAAAATAGTAAACAGATCCACAAGACCGCTAACCGCTCCAACTCCAAACAGTGACGAATGATGACGTATAAGAAGCGTTATCTGAACGACTGTATTTGCAATGTTCAAAACGACGAATATCCCAGAGTAGATCATCTCCTGTGAATGAAAATTTTTATGCAAAAACTGAGTCTGCAACATGGAATTTCGTGGCTTTGGCTAGCGATTTTCAGAGGTTAGCCGTTGGCAGATGGAGTAGGAATGCAGCAAACGACACAAATTATTTGATCGAAGAACTGTGAAGCCGGAACGAAATAATTTCATAGCCTCGACATTCCTATGGAATGGCAATTCGTTTGAATGGTGCCTTCTTCTAATAGAATTTGAAACTTCTTATGGATCCTTAAAAGTTCCTCAATATAAACCAAAAAAAAGTCAATGACTCCTAAACCAGCATCGATTTTCCAACTCAAAAAGTGAAATTGTATAATTCGATGAACAGCAAAAAATATAATATCAACGTTGCATTCATAGTTTAAACCGCATTTCATCATAAAACAAATTGGAAGATTCATTCCGCTTAACCATAACAAGACAATCAAGTTTTATCAAGGTCACTGATTCTATGTTCGAAGTATGTGAAATGGCGAAATTATAATAGTTTTGAGTTACTGTGGAATGCTTCATTATTCCCCTTAACGCAAGTTATGGGCAAGCTTTAACTGCATACAAAGAAAACACTATTTGGGAGATAATTAATCTGGAATATAAACGAATACACATCGTACAATATGGGTAAAGCAGTTATAACCGTTGCTGAATTAGCTTATTGCTACTGACTGCAGAGTTTCGCTTTTACATCAAAACACATTAAAACAATGTCTTTGCAGTGGAATCTTCGAGCTTTTTCCACCAAATTTCCATATACCCATTCGGACTGAAAACGAAACATTCCAGCATGACTCCAGGTTTCAATAAAACGTTCCTTTTCACTCAACTTAGCTTTAAAAAACCCTCTCCACATTGGTTTACAGTTCATATCTATGGGTGATTTCCGCATAGTTTGCTTCGTCTGCATATCCGAACATTAACCAACTCTTTTCCTTTATTTCCCAACATTCTGCTATCACCTAGCAGCATTCCAATTCTTGTTTCTTATATATAATAGACAACGTCAACTGATATTTGCCAATTCGCCTCAACAACATGAAACAATGCAAATGCTATATTTCGACACATGATCTTCCCCTCTAGAAGCGTTCAATTTTGTTGCATCCGTTGAATGCGATCACCTTTCAGCACATCAAAATCAGCGAAACGGTTCTGTAAATTTGTTAAATTAGTGCAAAAGTAATCAGTAGTAAACTCACAAAAATAGTCCATTTTCGTCGCGTAGCAAGAATCGTTTCAAGACCGAATAACGTGCACAAATTGATGAGAATAATGAGTACAAACTGAAGGATAAGCGTAAACCAGATCCACCAGCCAGGTCCATAATAAGACGCTGCCATCATAATAAGATAAACCAAGAGAATCACCTAAAGATCACGCAAAGATCGCCAACTTTCAATGCACCTAACACTGCCAAGAAAGGAATTTTTCATTTATTTGCATGTTTCGAATCGAGTTTTGAGCTACTCTAAAGCATTAGGCTATAAAAAACTTCAGTTGATGGTGCACATGCTAATGTCAAAATTTTCAGCACGTAGTGTATATATCTGAGTGTGTGTTTACATCTGCGATGTACTAACCGATGTCATCTCCCTTGAACGAATCCTCCTCCCATATCATCTCCTCAAAACAACCCTCCCACTTCTTCCTTCTCCAATGCCCTCCCCTCTCGCAACTCCCTTTCGTTGTATCTATGCTATGGGAAGATCTGTATCTATGCACTTTTTCATGCGTGATAAGCCCAATGCGTTACACTGCTATTTGGAAGTAGTTCTTGTAGTCGAAGTGTTTGCGCTCGAATTCGAAAATGAATCAGTAGAACGTCTTTATGTGAGATCGAGGTCTCAAGTTTTTAAGCTGGCATCGCTCCCAAAAACATAGCAATGTCACTCGAAGTGACAGAGATATCAAATTGCATTGTAAACAAGAATGTGTGCGCAACATTCCTCCTGTATTTTCGTGCAAGATGATGGTTCTTTACAGCTTTTGAGCATACCAGTGATTCAGCATCATTCTTACTAAAGCTGGTCCTCACATTGCATATACACTTTCTAAAACGTCTTCCAAGACTTCTGAGGAGAGGATTTCCTGTTTCCTCAAGTGTTGCGTGGTTTACATCTATTTGCCTCTCTTTGCATCACGTCACTCAACATGCACGTTGCCATATCACTGACTCTTTGCCAACTGCTGTCTTGCTGCTACTTATTAGAGGAAGAGTTGAATGAAGCGACAGCTAATTATTGTTCCATCCTTATCACTTAAGTAAAGTGTCGCGTTCTCCAGCAAGTCATTCTTGCATCTCACTACAATTCATTCGACGAAAAAGAATTGCTGAAGAGGAAGCTACTCGGCTTACCGGTGCAGTGGACAACTCTTATCGGTTATAAATGAACGTTATAATACTTGAGAAGCTGGTGGCCATTTGGACTGCATTTAGATTATGCGAATGAATTATCATCAGAAAAAACTCATTTAACGGTCATTTGAGTTTCATCAAGCCTACAATGGAAGGAGACTTTATTGTATTAACCTTACCTCAAATAGATCCTCACTGCCATACTTCACTCGAGTATTTCATAACGTGCTGTTATTCCTCATGAGAACAGTTGTTGCTACTTTTTGCGTCATGTGTTCAAAGAAGTGAAAACTGAATTCTTTTTTCAACTGACTTTGAGGTTTTTAGGTGTGACGTCTCGGCAACAGTTACCTCAGATCTCATAGTGGCAGTGAACAACGAATTTTGATGATACTGTTTTATTACTCTCAATGAATTGGATATCATCATTTCTTGAAGTGCCTTCAGCCAAGAAACACACAGATCTAATACTGGGTTTCCAACTTCAGTTCTACCCCCTCCGAAATTCAGGTTTTTGAACCTTAGAAGCAACGGTTACTGGAACTCTTTTAAAACAATCATCGCCAACAACATCGTTCGGACCTACATAAAAAATAGAGGAGGAAGGGGAGTTAGAGAACGGAAGACAGAGAACCTACGTTATTTTAATGAAAATAGTCGAAGTTGTTTGAATATTCATGAAAGCATAAACTAAAGAAAGCGGGTGTCGCTTGCAAGCACAACGATTAGAACAACATACACCTGCCTATTTCCGTTAAAATCACGGGGTCACCACTGCAAATCAACCATGCTGGTTTGTTTACTAAACAAATGTCAATCATTTTTAATGGCCATTGTGTATGAATAACGTTTCGATATTAATTAGCGCTTGCGATGAGTCACTTCGCTGTTCCCATTTTGTGACCTTCGGAAAAGCTGAAAATCTGCGATTGCTGTCTTGAGAATTTGAAATTGCATTGTTTTCAACAATATTCTGAAGCGTTGATGCAACAATCTGTTTTCAAACTTGATACTTTGCACGCAATAGCTGCAAACTTCACTAGTGCTCAGCTAACACCATATTTGATGCATTATTGCTTCACAATGCTTCATAATCACGAATAAAAGCACTTACGAATAGAATCGGTTTTAATACACCGGGTAACGTCTTCATCGGTTCGATATTGAAACCGGCCATCGTAACAATCGGAACTGAAGCTCAGCCGCTCTCTCTACCTTCGACGTACCGAAATACTGCAGCAAATTCTCTATCGAAGATTGAAGATGTACAAGATTCACTTGTCATTATTACGTCTTACTGTATTAAATTACTACTTGCAAGCTTAATAACAAAGCTAAATTGCTCATATTTTAGAGTGCGCAAAAGTGATATCATACATCCGTGTAGGTGAAATCGTTGATGAGTTGATATGGTCTTGATGTGTTTCAGCCTAAATCGTTACTGTATTCCCGTACTTTCTAAAAGTGAAAAACATTTCACTCATTAGTCCTAATATAGCAAAAGCGGCAGCGAATATATCTAGCTATAGAAACACTCAAAAAAGATCTCAACAACAAAGAAATGAATCCGACGAGAGCATGACCGCCTTTTACAATAGTGTCAATCGAGCGTTCGCCTGCAAAATGCATGCCGTGATTTGTTTGTTTTTGTCACTGCTTGCCAATACACCTAGTGCGCTGAGTGGTGATAAAGCCATTTCGAAGCATGCATATCGACAGAGGGGCAAACATTTGGAAGTGCAGTGATGACGTGTGTCCCCCCCTTTGAACACATCACCATTGATCGAACTTCTACTGCAAACACTATTGATTGGCCAATTCGAAAAATGCACAGTTCACAACTTTATCGTGCCCAATGGACGTTTCCGGCATTTTTCCGGGCTGTTGATTTTATCTCATATTATTGATGCTGATATTAATTCAACGTACTACCTCACATCGATTATTCTGTGAGTGCTTAAAATCCAAACAGTTCGATGCTTCACTTGAAAATTATCACATTTTCACATGAATTTTAATCCATGAATGTGTTCCTGACGTGGATAGGGAAGCGTTGCTGCTTGCAGATGAGGACGCTTGAGATTTGCGCAATTGGGCAAATGCCCTGATTCTTGTGAGGGAATTGCATTGGTAAGAAATCGCTTCAGAGACATCTAAGATGCCAAACTGTACTTTACACGCCTTACAGTACCGGTGTTTGGAACACTTCCGTGACGCCTTTATTATATAACGCCACCAACTTGTGAGACATTACACTCTTGCTTGCCGGCTCCAAACTGACACGGATGTTGGTCGCATAGAAAACGTTTAGGAATATTTCACCCGAATTGCATTTCGTAGGGATGTTTCTGGCCTTTAACAAATCTTTCAAAAGATACAATGAGCAATCGCTCGGATATTGATGTCCACAAAATGACCTTATTTAGTGCTATAAAATTAGAATTGTTTTATGCGATATTCTCTCGCAGTTATTGTTGTGTTCGCTGCTACAGCCAATTGTTGTATTAATCATTTTCATTTGGATTATAAAAGTTCTACAGAAGGTTTTGTAATCAGTTTTCAGTTCGGAACCGCGATTAGAACAATGAAATGAAAGAATTGACCGTTTTTATGAACAGTTTGGCGAGTTTCGATGAAAATGCACGGTGTGGCGCTGGAAATTGGAAATAACCCTTTCGAATACCTCTTGCAATCCACATCAGTCTTTTATTGCAATCTGTTGCTGTTGAAATGTGCATAATGCGTCTTTTCTTGCTGTTAACAGTTCACATAACTTGCACTGCATACATCTAGCCTCCAATGTAAATGATTCTTTGCAGTTGTCTTCGTCAAATTTGAAATATACTTTACTTATAGGCTTACGCATTTGCTTTCCTTGCCTATCAACATCACCATTTGCAACATTTCTGTTTTGAGACTATCAACCAGAAAACTCATGGATATGAGCCATATCGCCGCATCCTTCACAAACCACTCTCTTCATATTCCTTTTGCTTTCAAAAACGCTGCGTTAAGGAACTCATATTTCAATAAGGGAGATGTTCGTTGCACTTATCTTGTTTGCACAACCAATTCATAATAATGCTGACTGAAGGTAAGTGATACAGTCGACAGCTGACACCTTCAGTGAGATGTAAGACCATTTAGAAGTCCCTTCGTGAGTAACACTAGGAAAAACAGGGAAAAACAGGAAAAAGGAAAACATCCCACGCTCATCCCCTCCCCTCTTCCCCTCTTCCTCTTTGACCACTGCACCGCATGCTCCTTCCCAAATGTTTCCTATACCGCATATGTTCAAAAAGTGAGATAAATCTCACTAATGTACCATTCAACTTAAGCAAGAAAGTAAAACTTCTACAAACGATTCGGCATTAAAATGTCCATTTCCTGCATCTCTTTATAGAAATTGTATGAAGAATTCAAAGGTGATGTAAAATTGAGATGAGGGAAATGTTATGTTTTGAAATTGTGTGAATATAAATAAAAAAGACTAAATAATAGTGAAGGGGAAAACACCAAAAATGGAGCGCCGGTGAACTTTTGTGAGCGGTTGAGCTGCCAAATATTGTCATTATTTACTTCTGCGCCCCTTTTCTCAGCTACATTCTGAAATCATCTGAGAAAAAGACAGCACAATTAGCAAAGAACAATCAAGCAAAATCACTGAATGCGATCAACGCATAACGGATGCTAGATGTGCTTGTTAGCAAGTAGCCTCTTATGAAGGGGTCCAGAAATGCATATCCATCGCCAAAGAACCTCATCACTAGAGATTGACAGTGATTCAGAAGGTTCATCGACAGTGATTCAGAAGGGGGGAGGGGGGTTGGGGTCGATGGACCAGGTCACTATCGCATCCAATTTTTGATAGTTGTTATCTGTATTTATCGCGTCAGCAACGAGAATATTCCAAAGCAGTGATCTTCGATCATCATATATGCCTTCCGCCAGATGTTTTGCCTTTTAACGGGATCTCTGGACCAAACATCATATTCACGGTCCAGACTAATACCATTAAATCTTAGATATTTCACATTTCTATCCTCAAATTTCGCTGCAACTAAATGAAGAATAATTGGCATGACGCCAACTTGTACCTTCGAACGATGTTAAACTCAATTCGTTGCCACATGATGTGTTTTCTAAATGATGTGAATATGTTAAAGGTGTTCGCTTCTGAGTTTCAGAACCATTTTCTACTGCAAATGTAGCCTGGAGAAATTTTCCCACAGATGGTTAGGGAGACACTCCTCGTTCACATGTTATCTNGGGGGGGGGGGGGGGGGGGGGGGGGGAAGGAGGAGGATTAATTAGGACTGATGTGAAATAGGTGTGGACGTTCGACTGCTCATTCCCGTGTTCAATTCCACGTATTCATCTCGTAGAGTCGTTCTCGACATCATACAAGGCTATAACCGCTTTCGTCAAGAATTTGAAATTGGCGGTACCGCCCTTCACGCAACGATCACTCTATTTCGAGCTTTCCATCGCAGTGTTTTACCTGATTTTAATTAGCTATGAGCGATATTTTAAACCACTCATCATGCATGTTCTCATGCTTCACAATCCACTCAAGTTCTTCTAGAAGACGTCATACCTCTACCCCTTACCCTAATAGTCTGCTCACACAAACACTAGATTTTACTGCGACATTTGCACTTTGTGTCTAGTCCCACCTAATAACTCAAAAAATCAATTGCAGCAATCCTCTAAAATCGTTTTCTTCGAGTCCGGTTGGAGGAACATCTATTTCGTCGTGCTTGAGAGGTTGTTTGAGGACTCGTCGTTGATGCCATTTCATGTTATCCTTAATGTTTCAACTCTTCCATGCATCTGCCGTTCTTTTGGTCGATTGTACTGTTACAAATTGTTTCAGGGTATGCGATTAAGCGAGGTGGTTTATCTGAGGCGTATAATCGACAGCCCATATCATCCCTTCCGGGTTATACCGAAACCGGATGTGTGGCGAACACGGGAACGCCTGAGAAGGTTTATAGCGGTGCGTCCTTTTATCTTTCTTGCCATCTTGGAATCTACCGAATAAAGAACTTAAGAATCAAGATATAAGTCACTGTCCAGAGGGTTCAAACACTTTTGGTTAACTAACTGTAATTCCGTTTCGCGATTGGCTCGTTTGTTTTTGGCTACTTGTTGAATAGACAACTTTTTTAATGTAAACCCGAAAGAGGATGTGAAATTAGTGTGTGATGGATGTTGGCTGTTGTTTTTAGGTTTTATATATATATATATATATATATATATATATATA
>JAARMF010000157.1:10111-23812 GCA_022844705.1 Toxascaris leonina | reverse complement strand
CCCCCCCCCCCCCCCCCCCCCCTTTTTCTCAATTTCATGAGAGACTCCAATGTGACATAAAATCGCTCCTAAGAATGAATAACTTGGTGCGATACAAACGCCCTTCAAACTAATTCGTAGGAAAACTCTTAAGCGATCTAAGCGAATTGATGAAATTCAGCTGTAGACTAAAACCGACGGACTCATTTTTAAGGAAGGAATGAGCATTCAACTAACAAGGTGGCTAGAGACTGGCCAGTCTTGGGATCCCATAGTTTGACGGGTTGCTGAGAGTCTCTTGATCCAGTACAGACCAGTCCCTTCTGCGGATGCCAGTCCACGCTACGCACATCTGACCCGTGTCCTCTGAATACCCGCTCCTCGGCACATCGCGCAAAGTCCCAAACTCGCGCTGTGCCATCATCCGATCCTGTCACCAGCTTTACGTCTGTTGGGGCGAAACTGAAATCGCGTTTGTAATACCCTCGTTATGCCTTCAGTAAGCGAGCTTTTAGCACTCTTTTATAATCCTCCAAAGTATCTATCAATATATATCAGGGAAAATACCTCAACGATCTGATAGGTTCATCCTTGTGCGCTTGATACATATGCACATTGTTCATATTTGGTTGCCAATACTTGACGAACCCGTCGTGATCGGCCGATACTAACCATTGATCGTTGTGAGACCATTTAAGGGCACGGATCGCCGAGTCGTGTGCCTTAAAGAAACATAACATTGTTTGTTTGCGCAAAACGTAGCGCAAAAGAACACGTAGTTTGCAGAACTTGCAGACGGCGCTTTTATATATTGCAAACTGCTTAGCAGAACGCTCAGATTTTATATACTTGCAGCAATTCGAAATCGGCACTTGCCACTTTTCACTTTTAACATCTCAACTGCCAAAAACAACTTTCCTTCGATGAGATAAAATTGAGATAGATGCTTGTGTTGAACAGCAAGCGTTAAACCCCTCAGGACACCTCAGAAATGTGACAACCCATTGGCAATACCAACAATTCCGAAATGAGCCCAAAACCCGACCCTCTCAGCCACCAACAGCAAATGTCATCACATAATGCAGCTGCTCCCCTACTCGACTGCAGTACTCGACAGCAATTAACACTGCTTATATGACGTGCAAAATTACACCGCTGATGCTTATTTAAAAACGCATCGATTCGGTTGCCATTTCAGTCCTCTGAGCTACAGTTCCGGCAATTTCTCATCTACCTGCTAATTAACCTGCAAACCTGTTGCATCGACGAAGTGAGTGAATGCTCATTTCGCACGCAACGTGTAAGATTCATGTTCAAAAACAAGTGCGCTAGCGTCTTATAATCGACTCATGTTCCATTCTCAAAATAAAATCTTTTTGCCAATTCATCGTTGAATAATCCACTCATCGAATTACATACAAATGGTCACTTCTACTGGCGAGTGCTGAAGAAAGATTCTGCTCCATCGATGAGGGCTTATTTGAAATTATCCTTTGTTGACTCACTTAATTTTATTGAATCGTTGTGAAGATATGAAACGACACATTATGGCGCAAGTGTCGTAGCACTAATGATGGGAATTTTTGTGGGTTTTCTTGAGTAACTAGAAGCCCCACTAAAGGTGATTTGAAATGTGAATGGTTGGTGACGACAAAATTTTCTGCACATTAAATGAGCAACTGACTGGCTTTCAGCAAAATCGGAACCGAACTCTGCAAGCTTTCGCATCATTCGTAGATGATGCACTCCGGTTCTTCGTTTAACGACGAAATGTCTCAATGCTAATGTCACATATCGCGAGCACTTTACTTCCAAGTTGTCACCTACATGTGCGGTTCCATGGCGCTTGTATTCCCCCCCCCCCCCCCCCCCCCTTCAGATAATATACCTATTTCATCGATGTTTGGCTGTTCGTTAATGTGCCCTGCAATAATATTTGTGTATTTTGCCTCCAATAATTGAAAAGGAAATGATGAAATTTCGTTGCGATGAACCTACAACGCCTATAGGCAACAACGACTGCAACATACAACGACTTCAGAGACTACAAGCCGAATTTCATGCACAGTTCAGTGGCGCGATTAAACCTAGTGCTTGAAAACCGTTTTCGTATCTCTGTACCGAAGAATGAAAACTACCATCATCTAGAAAGCAATATTACAAGAGAATTGAGAGAGAGCAGAGCAAACTACAACCTACATACAAAAGTCGATAAGGGTGGTCAATGCGGATGTGCAAGTGCAAAAGAATTATGACAGTATAGTCAATAATACCTCAAAGTCTGACACTATACAGCTATAAGCTAATCCCTAACCACCAGCTCTTCAGAGGTTTTCTTCGTTGATTCACTGATACTAGATAATGAATCACTAATTTTGCGCCTCACCACCATCTTCCGGCTGCTTGAAGCCATCCGATTGCTTAGCCGATCGAAAATTTTTGCCTGTCATATGGCCTTGTCCCCATTTCGAGCTATTCGCTTAGGCGAAAAAGTGCATCTTGTCAACATTCGCCCATCACAAGGGAAATGCCTTTGATCATTTTTTTCTCAAGAACTCATAAATGAATTTTTAGTATTTCTCATTCATAGATCACTACTCAACAGCGAATGTGTGTCACCGTCTATCACCCTCCTATTTCCCATTTGATCGTCAACGTCTAAGAATCATGTCAACGCTTCAACAACGTATTGCACCGATCAGTTTCCTGTAAGCCAACGTGACAAGATTTCTCGGCGACGATTCGGTACGTATAATCTCTTCAGCACTAGCAGCATTCAAACTTGATGTTACGCTATATTTTGCAAGAGCATAAAACAACTTCATTAATGTATTCAAGAATTAAAGCAGACATCTACTTCCATTTTTATCTCTTATGTTCCATCGAGTTGTGCATTTTGCGATCGAGCGAGACGGTCGGGCAAGTGAAAGACAACCTATGAGCGGAAGTGAAATACACATAAGCATACTCAACTCCTCTCCTCCGCTCACTTTTTTAAAGACTTCACAAGAATCAGTTTCTACTCAGAATTCATATAAACGGGCAGCACCAGAAAGCTTCCTCGATTTCAGGTCTTCCTTCTAGAACCTCAAAACTTGAATTTAGCAGGAATCCCTCCTCCATTTATATGAGATGGGGAAGAGCGGTAGGAAGAGAAAGATCGGTGGTGGCAAAAGTTGCTCATGCATGACGTGAATGCCGTAAAGCCTGAAAACGAAGTTTACGCCACCACAACGTGCAAATACGGCGACATGTTGAGGCGTGTGATAAAATGCGTACCCCTTATAGGATGTATGCCACACACATCGCTGCCTCACATTTTTCGTAATCCTTCATGGAAGCGATCTCGCTTGATTTGTAGATGGTCCACGAAAGAAAAGAGATTTGATGCATCGAATGCGTAAGGATCGCTCTTCTCGGAAGCAAATCAGTGCTCGCATTTTAAGGAAAGGTGTATAGAGAGTGACTCTGTGGCGAGGAGAGAAGAATGAAAGAGGGGACGACGAAGGAAAAGGCGGTGGTGATGCGTAGTACCTCAACATCAGTGCTATATGTACTATTCGGAAGGAGGATGCAAATAACTTCCGTCACAAGAACGCCAAAAAAGGTTTCATGCGACCAATTCAAAGTACTATTTCACATGAGGTTTTTATTTCATCCCATCCTACATATTTAACTTTTTAGATAACACCTTGAGGCAATAAAAGTAAAAAACGGTTAGCCGGTGACTATTACCTCACGATCATCTATTTCACACATTTCAATTGCCTCTTTTCATGAAGCGTCCTACAATGCCAATTACGCGAAACGTTCAAAAATGCAGGCTCGAACGTTTGCAAAATGGCTTCTATTCGTTTAGCATCACGATTCATAAAGATGCCATCAGTACAAAGTGACCGTCGACGATCTTTAATCGGCTTTCTCAACGAGAGATTTAAAACTAACAACAATCAAAAGAATCCCACAGACCAAAACTTGCAAGCCAAACTAAATTCTACTGGATCCCTATAGCCACGAGCTCCGCTAAAGCAAATGCAAAGTGTGACGATAGTAAAGTAACCAATTGGACACCTCTGACGAAAAAAAAAACGAATGGTCCATGGAGCCAAGCGCTTCATAAATAAGAAGTAAAAAGTGGAAATTTAAGCATCTATGGAACTTTAAAGCTATGGAACTTACTCTCTTCATCTATAAAAAGATCACGTTTAGACATAATCACCTCCCTCCCTCATGATTGTTAGCCATCATTTGTGAGACAGATGTGAAGAGAGAGTAAAGGATTAGGAAGTTGCAAGTGCAAAGTGCGAAATCGTTTTCACACGAGTGTTGAGAGTGGAGCAAGTGAAATATCGAAAGTTGGGAGCCAACTGCTGAGAAAAAGAAAGGGAATTCCTCTCGCCTTCGCCATTAAATTTTTGTCAGTGATACGACGAATAAGTCATGCTGCTAGCATGGCTTATATTTCTTTGCCAACTTATTTGGCCGCATGCTGCAAATTACAATATCTGTTTAGCAGTGTGCGATGCTTGCTGATGAAACATTTCAGACCGCTCATATTTTTGTAATCCATCCGAATAGTGGTGCATCCCGCAAATATTCTTACTAAACTGTTCCCCCGTTGTGCTCTAAGGTAGTTTTGCCTCTTGTAGTGATTTTCGGAAGTGTTGAAATTTGCACGAGACAAAGCCGAACGTTGCGATACAACTCATTCTTCAAAAAACGTTTATTTGCCTTATTTATTACATACAATAAACAGGCAAATAACGTATTGTACAGTTGTGCACCCAAATTTATTTCTTTTCATCTCTCAATTTTTCGCTTATCTTTATTTCGCAAGCAACAATCGCTTAGTAATGATTATATAATATGGATAATATCAGAACCCGTCAAATATGCGATCTGTGTTTGTCCGTGTCTTTTATTTAACACGGTACACCGCACAGCAGCAGCACCATAACCAAACAAAGGAAGACAAGCCGTGAGCATAAAAAACGTGCAACACCGAACAATACTCCGGGGATGAGACCACCTGTCAAGTCCACAGGTTAAAGGATAACGCTTCTGGCTTTTAACAGTAGCACAAGATGGCAGTGATTAAGCAGCCTGGCTTATCAATACATGAGAAGAGCGCTTTATGCGCCATTACGAATCACAGCTAATGTAAAGATGCGCATCGTATATTATGGTTTATCCCACCTCTGAGCACATTCTTCTGCACACGACTTACATAATCGAAATAAAAAACGCTTTAAGATGTTATTAACGAGATTACCACACTCAACGTTTATTGAGGAGTGTGCAGACGTGTCACAAAACAAAGCGAGAACGCAAGAATAAAAAAGGGCAACAAACGATAAGAGTTGCAAGACGCCGACAGCGCCATCCAGTACCTGCAGAATCGTTTCGAAGTTGAACGCCGTCCCATTCCACAGTGTGAACTCGCCAGTCGAAGCGCCTGTTACGAGCCTCTTTCCTTCAGGCGTCCACTGTAACCAATCGTCTGATAAATAATGGCCGCAAAATTTCACACAGTTTACATCCCAACAGCAATGATCTTACTGTCCCACATGACCCTACTATTATTCACATGAGCCTATAACTTCGGGACAGGTCGGAAGCTTAGTCCTCGATATAGACCACAAGCGTAATAAAAGCTCATAAACAAACTGCTTTCAAAAATATTTTCCAACAAGACGCTCCTTAGTTAGTTCGTAAATGCAAGAAAAGAATACCTACTCCTGGAATTTATGGCACAATTTGCCTGACGATAATCGACATGGATTCGGTCCAATAACATCCGCAAACCACGTACATGAATTCTTCTCTTAATAAAAGCCATAAGAACCATGAAAGTGAATTAATGGATAAAACGTACACATATGCTATAGATGGGGCATTTGACTTTATTCATGGCTGCCCTAACGAATTTCGTCAGCACACAATCAACTGGTTTGTCGAGGGTTGACGAAGGTGGCAGTGCACAGTTCTGGTAGAGCACATCCGGTTGCAGTGCCACTCGATCTCGCACACCATATTGCCACACGCGTGCCTCAACACTCATCATTCAGAATCTCACGATATAATCAGTGCTTAAGAAACTGATAACCAGCCCCATCACTTCAACAATTACAGATCTAGCGGATAGCGCCTTTAAACGTGTATCCATACGCATATTCTGCGAACTCCATTCTAACTTCCATTCCAGCTAGCTACTACGGATCATCAACTGCAATCACTTCTCGCCTTTTAAAAATCCAGTGAAAAGTCAACGATTTATGTACGCCACCAGTCGACTTCAAAAATGAAAAACATCCATCCCCCTCAGTGCTGCGATCGTTTTCAACTTGAACGGCGTACTTTTGATATACCTACAAACTATATTACCTTAAAATAATTCTAAATAGACAAAATAAGAAAACAATTCTCCGAATGGAAAGAAGCAGACAAACTGAGGCCACCATTCTTCCAGAAGCATTCAGTACTCATATTAGTCGCATCGTCATGCTCTCGTTTTTCCTCCCCCTCCCCTCCATAATCACTCATGTGCAAATATTTTCTTGTGGGTTGAAACAAATCCTTTCTCTTGAGCTTTTCCCTCCAGCAAGTTCCTTTTATATATCGCGAATTATTCTCTTGGGTCGCTTCAGTCTATTAACAGTTGAGAGGATGGGAGGACGGAGATGAACAGAACGGAGCAGGGGAGCGGAAAGATGTAAATGTCATCAGACGACGTAATACAAAGAAAGATACAACCATACCTCGGTGTGATTAAGGACATTTGCTATGTAATCGATATGCCGACGTACATTTGCGACGTTTTTTCGTAATCGGCGTCCAGGACCATCAGCCATCATATCGCCAAGATTCTGCTGCTAAACTCGGATTCACTGTGCACAGAACAATGAGCAATTTAAAATTTCGTTGGCACAATGATCCATACAAGTATACGCCTACCGTCGATCTCTAGCCATACATAACCGAGAAAATACCATGCGATCGGGAAGCGCCTTCTTTCCCACTGACCTATTAGGGTGCCAAAACTGTTAAAAGGGAAAGGACAAAACAGATAAGCCTCCCATTTCGTGCCCGATCCACAAAACAAGCAGGCTACATGCAGCTCAAGATAAAAGATATCGGAGAATCTAAGACAGTGGTTATATCCTGAATGAGGCATTAGCCAAAAGAAAAGGGAGAAAGAAGAAAAAAGCGGTTGCCTGATGCACCGCTATTCATGTGAAATCACTAAGCAGCACAAGCTACAAACAACACTACAAGATAACCACTACAAACACATGACAGCGTCAAATTAACCACAGGCAAACATTCACAATACGAAAAGACAATAAAAACGATATACCGCTCCACTGTGGTTGATACTCAGCTGCAAATATTATTCGTAAGTACTTTTTGTTATAAACGAAATACCCAAATACGCACCTTCCTCGGAATACTTCAACTCAATACGAGCAGTTGAAAAGAAACCGCAAATCCCGCATGCCAAGTGGCTGGCTCGTACAAGAAGCAAATCATACCCAGGCAACTGTTACGACACAGCTCAAACGTAAGAAGCTAGATCTCGGCAAAACGCTTTACATTTGGGAAGTGAATGGTGGGCTATAGGCAAGACGATGATATTGGCTCAAAGAAAGATCAGCTTTAAATTTGAAGAAGAAATTGAAGAAACTAACTTTAATTCCCACATCCTCTACTAGTAACTCGCTCAAAGAGAGATAATTAACATCTGAAGAACACGAATGCAACAGTGCAAGAGCGGTATTCAGGAATGTTGCAGCTCTCGAAAAAGACATGCGGGATCCTTTATTTCCTACAACTGGTCGTTATGAATAGAAAATTACAGCGAGATGGCTTTCGGACCAAAGACGTGAATTGCTTCACACAAAGTAAGGGAAGTGCGGATCACAACCTAACCCTTTCTTTCTACCGACGGTTCTTATTCCTCACTGCCATTAGATTCCTATAATATTAACCATTTCCGACTCCGCCGAATTAATAGCTGGAACCACCGCCTTCCCGTAAACGAAACAATCTTGAGTTATGTCCCAAAAGTTTGCAATTGCGAAGAGAAACACTAACCGCGTTCACTTTGAATCTGTACGCCGGTCGAAGATAGTAGGGTTGGAAATGCTGTTGTGTTAACACCTGCAGGTGCGCTGCAGCGGTCGGCTGAAAGTCGCTTCAGTGAGTGCTTTCAAAAAAAAAAAAAAAAAAAAATCACCTTTAAAGCGCATTGCTCTTTTACTCGCTCAGGAGGTGAAGCGGATTTTGTGAAGAAATGGCAGCATGAATCCAGTCGTTTGAAATATTCTTTTTCAGAAGCTGAACATGTTTTTGCGCAACTGACCCCTACAAGCTTCTCAAGAACAAATCTGTTTTTGAGCCGTATCCGGCAATTCTTGATTAAACTGATTTACAAAAATTCTGCCGTATCCTCAACGCATGCATCAAATGACCGACTTAGTTTAGCACTTGAAGGCCATTTCAAATTCCCCATTACACCCATCACATCTCATCACCACAGCCTTCCTCATTTCTGCAATTATCATAAAATAAAACAGAAGAGTCATATGCGACCTTGTCTTGAGATATTTGTAGAAAATGTCGTAAAAACAAAAGAATTAAATTACACTACAATTTTGAACTAGTGATGCCTGCTGCACACACGGCACTACGCACATGATTGTGTCATAAGGTTCGCTTTCACTATAGCGCAGAGTTCTATTTCGCCTCAATCCCTTCTCCTTCCCAATTGACGAAACCAAAAGCGGCATTGGTTAAACATTCTGCTATTGCTGCTAATCTGCAAGATGTATAGCATGTCAAAGCGTGGAAAGCAACCAGCTTAGCTCAGCTTTAAAAAATACACGTATAAGGTTTACCTGTGCACTTTGCATGTTCGACGAAACGGAAGCAGTATTCGCACCTACCACCACAGCGCCTGGTGCTGTGAACCGAACTGGTTGAGCTATGGCTGTCATAACTGAAAACAATATAGTTTGCTGTGAAAATGTGACTTGAATGGCGATTCGCAAATGCGCACATGAAATTTGACAGCAGTTGTTCGAGGGGATACATCGTGAGGGTCACACATGGGTTCACCGCCTTCCCTTCAACCTTCGATCGCCCCATATTATCAGTGATGGACATCCTCTTTCGGCACACCAAAATTCTGTACGTAATCCCAACCTACATACCCACGACCTCATTTGGGCACTATAATTCGGCATATGACCACCTTTTGGGCACATCCTACGACTCCTTTCATTCACAACTTTTCTGCAACACGCAACTTCCTCCAACAACCGGCCAATTACTCTCTTTGCCATTAAAATTATGCGGTGCTGAAAGAACGCTCGAAATTTGTAGCCATGGTCTGGTTGTGTAAACTGATAGAACGCTCCATGAACGACGCAACGCACAGGTAAAATAAAAGTATAACTGACCAACATTTCACTGAAGGTGAAAAGCTGACACTTCACCTTCCTTAGGCGCTATTTAGTCTGAAAATTACTGCATGCCTACCTCAAGGTTACGAAAAACTTTTGCAGATAATCGATGAAAATGGGAAAAGAAGGAAGCACAAGAAGCGAAGCTCAGTGGATGTTCTCCACAGGTAAACGATGAAAAATATGGAATAATGCGACAGCCTAGATGTTCTTCATAATTCAAGACGGTGCTGACTCCTGAATAGCAAGCTTCTCACCCTCTTGAACGGATCATGCTGGAAGCATTCCAACGACTTACATTCAAGCGACATAAGTGGCTTGTGATCAATCTACAGCGCTAAGTAGATGATGCGTATTCCCAAGAAAAGTCTAGTTTATTCAACTCTACTTCTTTAAGACTCAAAAGTGGCTAAATTTTCGCGATGACGTGCCGTTCTAAATATTCAGTCACTTGAAACTTGTATCCGCTTTTTGCTCTTAGCAAAATCCTATGTAATAATATCCCGCAAATATTATAGCTTAAACAGAAATTCCATGAACGCCATCCGCACACACATCCCACAGTTTAATGCACGTTACGAGGGCGACTAGGTCTTCGGTACCTGAAAGCATCACTTTAGTTTCCCACTCTCGCACCTATACATCTCTAAGATGGAATGCGATGGTTCTTTCAATATGCAGAAACGTGTGTAGCGATTTCGACTAGAACGACGATGAATTCGTGCAAATCAGATCAAAGATTCAATGCCGAATCATGAATGATTTGAAGCATACAAACAACACCTCACACGTTAACAACGAAAACTATGCACTGAAACATGAAACAAAATCGCATGCATGTTGCTAAGCATCTCACAAATATTTCCTGACTGCGTTCAACGATTCGCATTCCAACCCACTTCAACACATTTCAGCAAGCAGAATGTACCCACATAAAACTTACAGCCACGATCAAATTACACCCCTTCGAGATTACATGACCGCTTTCATCGCGCTGAAAGAGCCTAGGACGGAAGCCACGACGACGTACGCCAACCACCCTCTTGTCTGTGCAACACGAAAAATACTCACTTTATTGTCGCAACCCCCACTGATCTGAACTTCGCCCAACAGATGAAAAAAACGACGAAAAAGATGCATAAACTTCGCTCAAAATTCCATGAAGCTCTCACAACAAGGCGACGCCTCGTCTGAGGAAAAGTCGAGTTGTACCTTAGAGTTAGGTTGCAACTTATCATTGCAATGTCCTAAATAATTCGCATACGGAAATGCATCCCTGTATCGTCAACAATTAGTATTCAATACCTTAAAACACTCAAATTGCATATTCATTCTCCGCTAGTCTACAAGTTGCATCAAACCTCATCACCCATCTCTGGCAATCACATCTGCATATCACAAACCTGAAGGGACACTTCCGCATCAACATTTAACAATAAAAATACACTCCAATCGTAAGCGAAAACAACAACTTCCTTCCGCGTAAGCGAATCGAGGGATGCAGTAAAAAGAGGAGACTGCGGAGGGAACACACCGGCCATACCTTCGTAGAGTATCAGCAAATCACGCTAGCGAAACACACATTTCCTCAGCGGCATCTGTTTATGCAGCGAAAAGATTTGTTTAAGAATATTTGTGCTAAGACAATGCAACCTAGCGCCTTGTTTTGCGCATTAATAGCGCAATTTCGAAAAAGCCTTCTTACCTGTCTCACCTGCTCTCACATGCCTCGTTAAAAAATAACTTCATTTGCCATGCGAGTTGTTTCGCGCCTCAATCGGTGTTTCAGTTGATTGCAAGCGATACGGTAAACGACACGAGCGCAAATCCGTGCGTGACGCAGTGGCTCGCTAACTACGAAACGAATGGCATTTGCGTAGAGCAGATTCAGATGGACCGGCCGATGGTTGAATGCATAGTAATTAATAGCGGGGGGATTAGCAAGGAGAAATTTGTGAGGAGAAGTTGCGAAAATATCGGTTATTGCATATTGGTTTGAAGCATAAATATCCGTTTATATATGCTCGACGTTTAGATTCTCATTGTTGATTGCGTCTGATTTTGGAATGTTATTTGACAAAAATGCCTAAAAGACTCATTATGAGCCGATGATAATTGGATCATTTAGTGGGGCATATTGCATTCGATATAGTTGCATTGAACATCGTTACTGATCCTATAAAGGCCATCAATTTTCGTTTTCGCTCGGTGAGAGTGTGCAATAAACTTTCTGTTGATGCCATCTACGCATCGTGGCTTTACCTTCACTAAGCACAATGTCCATATATTAGTGTTTAAGTGACATCGAATTTTCGATTATTATGACAGAATAATTTACTTCGTTTTTTGTTTCGTCGTTTCAATGCTATTTATTTTCCACAAAAAATGAGCTGCTACAACTGCAATATTGGAATGGGCATTGCAAAGTTGGAGCGTGTAATTCTGAGAGTTGAATGTGACAAAAAAAAGGTGTAATTTTTAGGTCAGAAAAGAATGAAACTTTGAGGCTGCACTACTGCCACGATTTCTAGTCATTCTTGTAGTATAATGTCACATCGGTAACAGGAACTCTTGCCGGAAGCGACACGACTGAAACGCTCTAAAATCGATGTTGAGATTTAGAGGTGACGTGGACTAATATTATTCCAAAAACGAATCAGAAGGAAATAAAGTTCACCACAGAGGAACACCAACCTCGTTGTGGATCAGAGTCGATTACAACAGCGAAGTCATAGACGCTTTTATCGGAAGGAAAGCCTCAGCCCCACTTCGAGAAAATTTCTTTGTAAGTTGACACGGACCAAACAAAATTTTTCACGCCGTACATTTAAGTGCGAGCTTCAGCTAATAGCTAAACGTGTTGACATTTTTGCAGATTAAAGATTACATGTATTCTCATATACCCATCCGTCAAGTAGTCTGAACTTGCGAACAGCTTTATCATAAAAATGAATAAGAGGGATCAAAACGAAAAGAAACTTGACGGTTAGAACCTGCTTAATGCTCTGGACCGCCAAATGCTGCTGTGCACGATGAGGGCTTGATGATCTTCGTTAGGGACCAGGATCAAGCCATGATGATATGGATATGGGCAAAGCCTAATCCGTCTTGGATGACCGATCTAAACACAGTCGGGACCAGTGTACTAAAATATCCTGGACATACTTGTTCACACAAGGATGTTTGAGATTAACAGACTCTCCCACTCCCTCAACCAAAGGGTCATGGAGTTCGCACTCATGTGGCCGATATGTTATGGAGTGGCCGACCACAACTCCTCCATTGTGTGGCCCAGTCGAAGGGTGAGGTCGTGGCTAAGTCAAGATTGCATTCATCCCGTCGTATTGCGCATCACACTCGTTTGATTAAGAAGAAAAAAGGATGCGCGCGTGCTGTATTTCGACTAAAAATAGACTAACTCATTTTTCTCGTATGCTCTTCAATTAAACCATATCTAAAAGGCTTGTGAAGACTCCTAATCTCGAAGATGCTATTCTAGATTATGTGGAACTTTGTCTTTCATATTTCATTTATCATTTCCGTTTCAGGTGTGCTCGCATTAAATTCAAAATAAAGATAGGTTAGAAAGCACATAGCGATCACTCTATTCCTATGATCTTATGATAATTTATTATCACATTATGATAATAAATGCAACCACTCTATTGGATGTTGTTGAGAAAAAACTCATCATGTGCCTCATATCAGTGGAAGCTCTTCATTAATCATCTGCGAGATGATATCAAAGTTTATAGGATTTTACGCTTTTTTTTTTATTTTAAATAAACGGGTACAACTGATGAGTATATAAGTCGCTTATTATCAGATTCTTTTCGGCTGATGATGAGCAGTTTAAGTAAGATTTCTGACAAGCAATAATAGTTTCATTGTTGATTAGTATCAATCATCCAGTAACGCGATGTATCACTGATAGATCACATCGAGAAGTGCACTAAAATATCGGAAATGCATCATCGAAATCAGCTATGAGAGGGAATCCGAGCGGGAAAATACACTATATAAGTGAATGGACGCGGGTAGTTGAGTGAAGCATTGTGATGATGCTATCAGTGGGTTGCGTACACCGAAGGGTGTTTTCATCGCAGCACAATGCAATAAGGGTGGTCGTCGCGTGCGTGTTCGTGATGGGCTCGACTCTTTCAACTCTCTCTGCTGCAAGTAATATTTCGGCGTGCTACAATAAGTGTATTTCGTGTTTGCACACTTCTTATTTCTAATTCAATATATTTGGGGGGGG